>VZTI01004733.1:294004-335592 GCA_013397865.1 Struthidea cinerea
TCACAATCTGTGTGCTTGACCCCCTTTGTAAAAAAAAAAAAAAAAAAAAAAAAATCTCATCTCTGTTCTAATCAGTCCAGACTATAAAAAGTACTCCAGCTCCAAGCTCCCAGGGAACCTCTTTCCTTTACTCAGAGAGGGAGTGGGCAGTAAGTGCTATCCCTGTATGCATCTGCAGGAGAAAAATGAATGGGGTAAAAAAGAAAAAATGAGGCAGACTAATTTTATACTCTGGAAACTGGATAATTCACCTGTCTACAGGTATTTATTCTGTTGGCCTTTAGGGACATTTTCAAGTCACAACAGAAGAAAGGCTAAAATTTTCAAGGAGTCCCCATACTTAAGAGTTAAGTGAGTTGGAACTGTATTAATTTGAATGTGAGCAAAACTAGTTAAATTCAGATTCCTTTTCTAATTTGTTGCATCAGAATCTTTCTCAGATCTGCTCCTCCATTATCCCATCAAATAGCCCTTATTTATTCATTTATTTATTTCTTCACATACATTGAGGAAGAAAAGGGAAGGAGTCGCTCCCCCCAGTGAGGACCATCTGCTCTTTTCTTACTGGGAGGGAAAAAACCCTACAATTAGTGTCTTGTTCATCTTTTTGTTTTACCAAAAAAAGAGGGGGAAAGAAAGTAAAAGAACTATTATGCAAATATCTGCAATTTGGTTTCAAATATTCTTTGTACTATGATGAGCAATTTCCTTTAATACAAACTCAGCCTACTTGCCAGAACCGTTTTTTTTTTTCTTTTGCCTTAATACAGGGAAGGAAAAAAAAACCCCAACTTTTATGTTCCTCTAGTGGCAAATTTGTCTCATCCTTTTTTTTTTCTTTCTTTCTTTGGCACTGTTACAGCTGTTATTCTGTAAGTTGTCAGAAAGATGTCATATAGGGTTTTTTTGAGGAAAAAAAAGAAGACGGCCAAAATAGCCTTACATAGACACAATTTCATCTCACTTTTCATTGTTCCACTGCCATGATGTTCCATTGCCTTGAAATGGAGGACTCAGGGAGAGAGAAGAGCTTTCTCCTTGCTACATTTGAATGCCAGTTGCTTGTGATGGCAGCATTACCTCTAAGAATAGTTATGTAGGGTTTTTATAAGGAGCTCCTGTGCAACTGATCAGAGGTAGGAACTTTAGGGTCAAATAGCACAGCCAAGATTAAACCTTCTGGTCCTTGGTCCTGGACCAGCTTGGTAGCTGAAACCTAGCGTGGTAGCTGAAAACTTCGTATGGTCTGGAAAAGGGAAATAAAGTCTTTTCTGTGAGAAAAGCTGAAGTGTGGAAAAAACCAAAATGAACTCATCCAAGATCTGTTGGGAGAGGACATGGAAGGATCAGAAGCTGAGCTAAGAGGCTCAGATTTAGAAAGTTGCTACTTCCTGGAGTGATTTATTTGTGAATGAGGAGACAGGGAGGAGTGCTGCTGCCCCTGGGCTGCAACGGCACAGTCACAGCCCCGGCTTTAGGCTCTGCTGTGCAGCAGACGCAGAGATGCCTTCACTAATCTGTTGACTTTCAGAAGAACTTAGGAGCATCAGGCACATTGGAAAAGCCCACACTAAACCTCCTGATTTTTAACCCTTTGCAGGCTAAACTTTGGAAAGCATCAATCGACATACAGCTTTGCATGCTTAAATCGATAAAACACTGAAAATAAATTCTGTGATCTGTGCTCTGATTTTAGCACAGTTTCATCAAATACCTTGCCACAAAATCATCTTGCCATACGCAAGGGGCATAGTTTGCTTGCATAACATGGAGATGATGCCCGATAGATTGACCACGAGCTGGGAAAACATACTCAAGAAGCAAAATTAGGGAAAGTAAAACAAGACGAAGAAGACCTTTAAGTAAAGTGTGTCACACCTACATATTTGTTTCTGGGGCTGCAATGGGACAGGGAATGTGGGGCAGTGCAGAATTTTACATCTGTGCAGATGGTCTGACTCTTGTTTTTTGGGACTCAGAACATCAAGTGTGCATTACATCAGACTGGAGGTTCCCTAGGTATGCCTAGCACTGGATAGACAGGAATTTGTGGTGCTCAGGGGCACTGATCCCCTTTAGTCACTCTTGTGCGTTGAGTCTTTGAGCAGGCTGGGGTAACGTTTGGGTCACTTTTATTGTTACAGGAAGCTCTCATCATGGCCAGCATGGACCACCCACACCTGGTGAGACTCCTGGGCGTCTGCTTGAGCCCGACCATTCAGCTGGTCACTCAGCTGATGCCTCATGGCTGCCTCCTAGATTATGTCCATGAACATAAGGATAATATTGGCTCCCAACTCCTGCTGAACTGGTGTGTCCAAATAGCTAAGGTATGTAGTCCATGTTGGGGTTTTTTAGTAATTTCTTAATCATTTTCATAACTAGCTTTAAAACATGACTTTGCTTTTTGTTTGCCTTGGGTTCTTTTCAGGACTGTTTTTGTTTTCAAGAAGGTTGGGTAGTTCTTGAAATACACGCTATTTTGGCTGCTTACAGTATTATGGATGACTTGTCAATGTGTGAACCAAAGTGTTTTTCTTGACTGTCTTTCCAACTCAGCGTTAATGAGGGATGGGAGTTGTTTTTCAGGGGGGTGAGTGAGGGAAGAAGCTGCTGTGTGAAATCTGGGACTGGACACGGTGATTTTTCAGCCTGTTCTGTTGTTCACTGTTCATATATACTGGTTTTCAGCCCTTCTGGATCTGCATTGCCAGTGAAATTCTGATATGCCATCAATTGTCTGCCCCCACGCTGCCAGGAAGATAAACATCTCCTTCATGTCACTCCTTGGGTGGTGATCCTGCTGTGTTTGGGTCACAAACTATCCTTGGCACAATGTTTTACAGCTGGTTTTAGGTATGTTTAGGTATTCAGTGTCGTACTAAGAACAAGTACTCAGTGCTAAGAAAATTGGTTGCAAAGAATAACAAGATCTGACAGCGTAGAAGGCTGTAACTTATCCATTTGAAAGGCTCTTTTGAACAACTAGGGTTGTTTACAATGATGTTACTACAAGTGACAATCTGGAGACTGCTTTTTGCATTGAGTTATTTGGAAGTTGCTTAAAGTTTTAGATTATTTTGGTGAAAATGCTTGTTAAAAATATGTGCCACAGACTGCTATCTTACATTAAATCTGCAGCCTTAACTGAATTTCCTACAACATCTTTTACAAAATCTTACTTCAAGTTGTAATGTTAATCTTTCAGCACTGAAGAGAAACCTGGAGATTCAGCAATTGTTTTGCTGGACCAAACATCAAGTAAACATTTGCCTCTTTTAAAAACTTAAATACAAAAAATGTTCTTACAAAAGTAAGAAAATGTAGAAATTCAGCTAGCCCTGCATTGTTCTTCAAGAAGAGCAGAAGTTTGAGAAGCATCATGAATAGGGACTGTTTTCTTTCCAGAATCAGATGTGTTGTTAAACCTTCCTGAAGGAGAGAGTAGATGAAGCGACTGTAGTGCTGGGTGGAGGGGTTGGTCCACAGAAGAGGTGGGGAGAATCCAAACCCCACAGTCTGACATGGCAGCATTTTGTAGATGTGTTAATATCTTATGCTGTGGTGGTAAAGCAGCCAGAGTTTCTGGGGAGTGCTGGAACACACCGGTGGGGATTGCCTCTATGGAGAAATGCAAAGGTTTATTTAGGGCTGATACCAGACCACAGAAGGTGGGAGAGAAAATCCATATTCCTGTTTGAGTCCTTTTTCTCAACACAGCCTCCTTCCCATCTGTTCTGCACTCTTTTGATTGATAGTGGCTGTTATTATTTAATGCAAAACATTTACACAGTGGCATCCGTGCAGAGGTAATCCTCCATCATTTTCACTTTGTGTGTGTGTATGGCCCTTGACTCCTTAAGACCAATGGCTGTGCTGGCTTTGCTGTGGACCCTGTAGTGGAGCAGACAGCCTGATCCACAGCTTACAGAGCTGACAGATCATTGGGAGGGCCTGTGGAAGGCGGGTCATGGCTTTCCCATGGTGATTCTTACCAAAGTGAAGCAGCTTCTAAACTGATTGCCATTATAAATGGTTTCAGCTTAATGCAGGGTTTGGATTTAGCGACATTCCCTGGAAAATTGTTGCCTGCTGCTTTTCTGTGATGGGGGAGGAGAAGATGAGGTATCACAGGTACATGAGGTCTGACATGGTAACCAAGCAGTGCAAAGAAGTGAGATCATACATGTAATATCAACTGATAAAATGTCAGGAAGAGAAAGGGAGTTCCTTTATAATAAAAGGTGGCCTATTATTGAGACAGTTTAGTGAAGATCAGCTTTCAGTTTATTGAAAATTAATTAAATTTATCTTCTTCCACATCACAATAATCATGTCAATTGGGGTTAGAGGGTTTACACAAAAAATTGTTTCAGAGATGGTAAGAAGAAAAATCTTCGAGATCACCAGACAAGGAATCCCCTTGTCCCAAAAAGTGGAATAAAAGTAATACTCGTTTTCAATTAATCTGTCACATTTAGCAGTGTCTAGGAATCAGTCTGCTGCCTGCAAACAGGAAAGGTTCAGTTTGCCTTGAAATAGACTGATCTCCAGAGGAGTGAGTGCAGAAGGCAGCAAGAGGCACAAATTCCTATTCATGGCAGGAAAAGGTCTATGTGTGTATCCCACATTCACAGTGTATCCACTGTGCCTGTGCTTTAGGTGCTGCTGTATGGCTTGAGAATGTCTCTCCACATGTTGCTTTCCTAGGCTATGGAGAATGATTCGTTATGTCTTTCTGAAAGGTACCAAAAGCATGATTAGGAGAGTAGTAAGAGGCAAAAACAGGACTTCCCAGTCCTGTTCTCTGCTCCCTGAAGCAGCTCCTGGTATCTTTTGCTAGATGCACTGCTCTATCTTCACCTTCCCTGATTTTATGGAGAGGATTTTCCCCAACAAGAAGAGGACTGAAGGCACTGGAAATGCCTCAGATGTGAAGTTCAGGCTGATTTTTACGAATTGTTTAAAATCAAGTTGGTGCTGCAACACAGTCCCTCCCTAACTGCGCTTTTCTCCATCTGCCAGTGCGCAGGCACTTATTTATCGAAGTCATTGCTTCAGAGTTCACTTGTTCTGCCAGGCTGTTCATTTCCATATGTCTCTACTTCTGTACAACTAGATGCAAAACTAGTTAGGCACTATGCCGGGTTGCCAGCCCACATATGGCTCTGGAGATAGCTTCTGAAGGTTGATGACAGGGCAGTTTTAAAGTATTATCTACTGCCAATTGGAAAAAGCTTGGGTGCTTTTTCTCTTTGCTTATACAGATTGTGTTGAATTTATTCTGATGTTACATCATTGTAGGGTAATTGTGTTCTCCTTCCAGAAGCTTTAGCTTCTTATTTTATGGATGAAAGCTATAAAAATAGAGTAGCCCCCAAGCGTTCTGCATAAAACATGGTTGTTAGACAGCAGCTGTGTCTAAGGGGCTCTTCCCTTCTGCTTTCCAGATACACAAGGCATCTCCTGGTGTCTCACTTAGATGGGGACTGTCTTGCTTGGAAATGAATGTTTAACCTTTTAGCTCTGAGATCAGCACAGCAATTTTTTGTGGAGTTTGCTGTCCAGTAAAGCAGTGAACTGTGCTCATGTATCAAAATACTTTGTAGTGGGAGCAAGAGTGTCCACCTTGGTGACCTCAGGGTATGGAAGGATGGAATAATACTTCATGAACACCCACAGTGTTGGCTACTGGAGAAATGGATTGAAACTCAAAATCTGTAAGGACGGCACAAGCCTGAAAGTGAATTCTCAGTAGGTGAATCTCCTCCTCCTCAGCAAGGGTGTGGCAGGTACACGTAAGTCAAGAAGTTGCCACAAACAAACAGAAAAAAAGTGCTGTGTGCATTGATATTTCAATGTGTTTGATACAGTTTCTCTCAGCAAGGGCTGCCCCAACACACCCACACACACAACTTGGAGGTGTGAGGATGAGGACATTCTTATGGAAATGCCTTCAAGAAGGGAAGACACATCTGGGGGTTTTAGTCAGGAAAAGCTGGTTACACTCTGCCACTGGGTGAGGTTATCTGAGAGACCTGTATTTTAGGCTGTATCCTCTCTCTGTTACTCTGGTGGAAAATAACCTGGAGTTCTGTTGTAATTATGATAGTGGACCTTTGTGCTGTGCTTAACTCTGTCTCTCTCAGGGCCTTACAGAAATGCAGTTTTGCTTCTGTTATGTTGCATACAACACATGCTGACTTCAGCATAAGCCTGGGCAGTCCCATCTCCTCTTTTACTGGGTTTTTATTCCTGCTACAATTACAGTTTCATTCTGCTGCTGTTGATTTGCATTACATCTGCACTCATTTTGCTGAGCAGTGTTCAAGGGCAAGAGGAACATTTCCTGCCCCAAAGAAGGCAGAGGAAGAGTCAGGAAGCAAACTTCCTAACATGAGGCATCTTGCCTATGACCACCTAGCCTGTGGACGAGAGCTCAGCTCTCCTGGGTCTTAGCTGGGGCCCCCTACTGTTCTGCCCTGTGTCCCCCAGGGGCTGCCAGACCTGTTTTTTGTGTTCTGAACTATAATAATTCTTCTATAACCCCTCAGAATACTAACGAGGTAAAGCAGAAGTAGGTGGTTACAATGGAATGTCGTGGAAGGAAAATCAAGTACTGCAGGGGATTACTTTTTATACCTTTTCAATATAAAAGAATTCTCAAATTACCTTAACTAAAGCCCTGCGCAGAATCAGTTATCCAGGTATGCAGGAAAACAATGTTTGAAAACACTCTAGGAAGGAAAAAGAGAGAGGAACTCGGGGATCAAATTTTAATGAAGCAGTTGCATGTCTTCAAGTCTGCTGAGTGTTATTCCAGCACACTTGGAGTCATTGCTGTCTCTAAGGATTCCCTTCCAGAGGTACAGAGCTGCAGCTGGAAGCCTCCAGGAGCCAAAGGCTCTTGCAAAGCCTCCTTGCTGCTTCTTTCTGCCACCCCGTTACCTGTCCTGTTTAGCTGGTGTGGGTCCCAGAGCTCTGTGCCCTCCTGCAGTTCTCTTGGCCAAGGAGGGCTTGTCCTGAAGGGGCCTCTCTCCATGCCAGGCTTTTTGGGAATGTGTATTTATTACTGCACTTCTCAACTGGGTGTAAACTCACAGGCTGTGTGAAGTTCAACGGATTGATGTTGATCTTTGCAGCTGAGAAGCTGATCCAGAAGCATCCTAAATCCAGCGGGTTTGGGCCTGCACTCCTCATGTCTGGAGAGAGGGAGGCTCTGAGCAGGGAGGGCTGGGGGCAAGTGAGGTTGCACTGTGAGGAGCCTTTCTTCTCCATCCAGACTTGATGGATTAGGAACAACTTGTTAGAGACAGCTTCTGTTACTCTGCTACAGATGGGATGAGAGAGAAGCTGTGAGAAACGAGAGGAATCGGGGGTAACTGGACAGGTTGGGAAGAGGTGGAGGACAGTGGCTGTAGTTAAAGGTCTTTCTTTTTCATTAAAGAAGACTACCCTACAGCTCAGTGGCTATTCCATCCTGGAGTGAGCAAAGGAGCCTAATGACAGCCATCTATCAGCTGTCCACATTTTAAGCTTCAAGATGTCACTGTTCCCAGAGCTCCTTGCTATGACAAGGCTAATTGTACAATCATAATGCCATTCCAGCCCCTCCTGACGTGCTGACACTGGCCAGGACCGGGGCCAAGGGCTGTGATAATTATCGCTGCAAGCAGGTCCATTAGCATAAATGTAGTTTGCTAAATGGGGCTGCTCCATGAGGAAGTGCAGTGTACAGAAGAGCAGGATCTAAACCAAGGGCTATGAAATTAAAACCATATTGAAACAAGGCTTTAATTTTGTGGAGGAGCAGAATCAAAATACATAGGGGAAAGTGTCGTTTTCCTCTCTTGCATCCCTCTACAATTTCCTTTTTCTATTCCTATTCGTCATGACTATTTTTCTCACTCAGCTGGCAAGCTTGGATATTCACAGATGGAAAGGAAGAATCCTTTTCTGGTGTCATTGGAGAGCTCTCATTCTCAGAAAACATTATGCCATCAAGTCTCAGAGGGACATTACCCAACCTTGACCCTACCCAGGGACTTTTTGGTACCCTGCTGAGTGGCTCCCAAAAGTTCTTACAAACTTGAGAAGCCCATGCAGCAAAATTCAAGTGGATCTTTCAGAGTTCTTCATCCCAGCTTTTAATTTCTAAGTGGTGGAAGGGTTCAGATTTCTTTCTTGCTGTGATGAACTGGGCTGTTCTGGGCTTATGTGAGACAATTCATTTCTCCCATAAACATAAATAATAAAACACTGGGTTTTGAAGGTTTAAATACCAGCTAACTGATGGCTGCATGAACCCCATGTGCCATTCTAGTTTGTGGGGGACAGATATTGGAGGCTGGAAGATTGCATCAGAACCACAGGAACAGAAATGTAAGATTGCCATATATGAAAATTATAAATAAAAATTATAGAGGTACCTTACCCCCAGCTTTGTGCTCTGAACTCTGATTCTCTAAGGCTGTTTTGCGTGTGCTGATAGTGTGACAGTATTTGTGTTCTTTATGGCCTCCAGTGTGTGTATGTGTTTGTCATTAGCTCCAGAGCTGGGTGGAATGGCTCAGCCTTGGAAGGGTGACTCGCTCTCTCCATGACGATGTGGTGAAGACAAGTGTAGGCAAACCTTGAAACTCTCTGACAGCTCAGTTTGGAGGGGAATAAATGTGAAGGGTGCGGGTGATGGCAAGGGCACAAAGGGAGTCTGGGACAAAGCAGGTATCGGAGGACTAAGGTGAGGTCAGAACCACTAACCCAGCTGTGGCTGGATTTCACCCCTGTACAGTGTGGCACATCCTGGAAGCGAGCTGTGCCCTTTGTGCTGCCCAAGGTCCTGGGAGCAGGGATATTAACTCAGCTTGGCACTGACCAGGACGGATTTACAGTGAGTTATAATCCTGCTTTCTCCAGTCTTAATTTGATTCCTGGATTATCTAGGTTCCCTCTTCCCTTCTCCCTAAAAATCCAGTGTTCCCAAAAGCGTGGTTCATGATTGTTAGGGGAAAAAAAAGCAAAGCAGAATTTCCAGTCATTTACAAATCACATCAGCCCTTGTGGAGGCACAGAAATGAGCGATTTATTGCACAGAGATAGACAATTTATTGTTTCGTTAAATGAAAGGTGCACTTAGCCCTGACATTTATGGGGTTTCTGATAGTAGAGGCCTGACAGCCCCGGGCTACAGAAGCTCTGGAGGCTTTGCCTTGATGCCCCAGCGTTCTCATCAAGCACACTGAGCTGCATTTGGGGACATGGGACACACTCAACATTAGATTTTCCCTAGCAGTCCCCAACAGACTAGCTTGGGAAAGCATTATTGAAAACCACTCTTAAATCAAATTCAAGATATTATAGGAGCCCCTGCTAGGGTCTGTCAGGATTTCCATTATAAGCACATATTTTTCAGGTTTATAACTCAACCATAAAATTCTGCAGGACTGTGACTTGGCATAAAATGTCTCAGCCCAAAGCTTTTATTATTATTCCAGAAATATATGTGTTTGGCTATTTTTTAAGTTGCAGAAGTTCAAAAACGAAAGCTGGATTATTCTGTCTATATACCCATAAATTAAAATGCATTTTCCCTAGTGAGTACCTTTCTCTCAACATTGTATTTTATAACAAGACTTAGGCTGCTTGGATAACTACAAAAAAACAAGGGCCAAGGATCAAGGAACACACACACACCCACATATATATGTAATGTATTATATAATAATAATGATAATTATTATTATATATAATTATTATATATGATATGTGTTAGTCTATACAATAGGTATTATTGTATAATACTAATATAGTATGTATTATTTTATATATATATTCCATGGGCCAGAATAAAATCCTTGCTGCTTCTGTTTTCTATTTACTGTCTGTGTTAGCAGAGGGGATCATATTCCACACTCCTGCAACACATTAATATCCTCTGATTAGGGGGAAATAAAACTGGGTTATGTGTCCCATGGAAAATACCAAGCATTAAAAGAATGCATTACCCTGAACTGAAACAGTTCTGAGCAGTTCTGAGTTTTCCAAATGAAGATTTTTTTTTTTTGAGACCTTTGAAAAGTTGTTGGATTTGTATGACCTTTTTTTTAAAATTAAGGCTTAAAATTGTTTTGAAAGAAAAAAATACAGCTGTCTTTCAGAATAATTTTTGAGCTATTTTTTCCAAAATGTTTTTTTGTCAGGTTGTTTCATATGAATAAACCAAGTCAGTTTTAGAGAAGGCAACTTTATTTTCCAAAATTTAGGGTTAATTTCCTAGCCTTTGAACAATTTTTTTCTTTCCACAAGGCATAAATGTTATTTCTATACACAAGACAAATAGAGAATTCGGTGATTCTGAACTGAAGAGTGGCTCTTTCTTCAATGACTTTGGGGTGGTTTTTTTTGGTGGTGTTTTTTGTTTGCTTGTTTGTTTGGGTTTTTTGTTTGGTTTGGGTTTTTTGTTTGTTTGTTTTTTCACATTTTTGGACTTAAATGCAAACATAGTAATCTCACACAGAGGTAAGTATAAGTCTAAATACACCACCCAGGTCACTTTTTTTGTAGACAAGGTGAATTGTCATCACTATATAAAGCTCTGACTTTACCTCCTCTAAATAACAGTGAAAAGCATCCACTTATACCCAAAAAGTCAAATTGTAAAAGGTGCAGGGCGTATGTGAGGTTCATCAGAAGAGAGCTTAAATGCTTGGGTATATTTAGTCGAGCTAAATGCAGTTTTGTATGCTGGGTGTTAGCTATAAATTTAGCATGGCTAAATACCCAAGAGGAAAACAAGTGTGTAAGGTAAAAAACAGCAGTGGCATGAGAATGAATGAGTCTTAACTGGCTATGAATAAATTTAGAGTGGAAATTAGGAGAAGGTTATTAGCCACCATAAGTAGTAAGGTTCTCAAACCCAGTAGAAATAATGCAACGTAATTAATGACTTTTAAGATGGAGCTTGATAAGTTTATGAGGCAAGTGTGGACTGAATGGCACAGTTGCTTTCAAGGGACACAGTTTGATGACACAGTTGCTTTTAGTTCCCTGTTTTAAAGCTGCGTAGTGACAGGACAAGAGTAAACAATGAAAGAATGTGTACCCACTCTTTGCTCAGAGACGGCCCAGGTCTGAAATTTGGAGCTTCAGGAGATAGAGATCAAGCTGTGGTTTGCATTTTGGATTGCTTCTTGTTTTTATGTTTCTTACTTGCTCACCTTACTCCTTCTTAATCCAAATTAAATCAGATTCTCATTCCATTAGCTGAACTTTGAATAATGCATCACTCAGTTTTCACTGAAATCAGCCAGACTATTCATGCAATGATGATGCTCTTCTTGTGAGTAAACACATCAGAATCAATCTTGTGTGTTCAGCAGGCTTCACCCTAAGAAAAAAAATGAAGCTTTCACTTCATTTCTCTTTTTTCCCCTTGCCTCTGCCTAGGGCACGCTATCAGTAATTCATAAGTATGTGTACAGTAGGTGGAAAAAACACATAATGGAATTATTTAATGAAGACTTAATTACATTTAAACATAAGGGTTCTAGTTTGTGTTGGAGACTAATGACTCAAAACACTGCAAAACTAGCAGTTCAGAGTAAAGATGAAATAACAGTGTCTCTGATTTTGGCTACATTTAAAAATACTTCATTATAGTTCAGAGCTCGCCCACCTGGACAATATTTTAGTGAAGAGGGAATTTATTCTATGTTTTCCCAGTCTTTTCCTATCTATCTTGCCTTCCAGCTCTCATTGTTTCTGCTGAGATATTCAGACCTACACATCTTTTTGGATTACCAGTATTCACAGGATAATGTCTCATTTTGTCTGTCACCATTGTTGCATCCCTCCCATTAGTTATGAATTCTTTTCTACTCTGCTTCGTACAAGTACAGCTTGCTACCTCCTTCTCTGTAATCTTTCCAATTTTGCTCGTACTTGACTTTCTTTCCCATGCACTGTTCTGTCTTTCTGAGACTAAAATCTTAATAATGGTGTTATGCTCTGTACAGTTCTGTGTATCTTGAAATATAAGACTAAGACTAATAATAAATCTTTCTACAGCTCATTTTTAAACCATGAATGTCAGAAAGAAAGGAAGTTTATTCATAGAAATGGTAGGAAAACTTTGTTTTGACAGCTCTATATTGGGACTGTGTTGTGGGCTTTTCTTGCTTTGCCTCCCAACTGGGATAAGCACAGACTTAATTTGTGGCATTTTATTTTGTTCACAGAAAATTGTGAAGGTGTTTGGGTTTGGTTTAGAACTTGCTTCCTCGAGGACCATGGCAGAGCTAAGTGGTGGTCAGCCAGGGTATGGTGGTTTGACGCTGGTTAGGCGACAAGCACCATGAAAAACTATTCACTTACTTGCCTCTGCTATAGCTGAGCAGAGGAGGGGAACTAAAACTTCATTTGCATGAGGTGAAATAAGGATTATTGAGGAAAAAGGAAAACTTCAAGGCAAAATGCATCCAAACTTAAACAGTATAAAGATTTATTACTAACAGAATTAAAAAGAGTAATGAGAAACCAAAGCAAACTTTCCAAACACCTTTCTCTTCCAGTCTCTCCCTCTTTCTGTCAACTGCGCAAGGGAACAAACATGGGGTTTTGGTCAGTATTACATTTTTTAAGAGTCTTTATGTTTAAGGAAAAAAAAGTTTCTTCTGCTGTGCTGTGGGATCCTTCCCACGATTGATAACTCTGTGAACTTTTCTAGTGTGGTTTCAACGTTCACAAACAACAGTCCGTCCAAATCTGCTGCAGTAAAAAATCCCTCCCACGAACCTCGCAGGCTTCCCACAACTGCCAGCGTGGGTCATAATAGTTCATGGGGTTTAGTCTTTTAAGGATGAGCTGTTCTAGCCTGGAAGAAAGGCTCTCTTCTTCAGTCCTTAAAAGCCTCTCAGCATCTATGCGTTCTGGCGTGAGCACTCCTTTTGACGGGCTGCGCATGGATCTCTGCACCCCCCCATGTACCTCATCTCATGAATTATAGGGAAAACAATTTGCTGTATTATAGTCCTCACCACGGCTTGCAGGAGAATTTCAGCTCCAGTGCTGGGAGCGCCTCCGCTCTTTCCCTTCCCGCACAGACCTCGGCGTCGCCATGTTGGCCTCCTCATGTGACCTCACTTTTCCGTTCTCTCTGACTTGGAAGAAAGTTCATGTCTGTTGAGTTGCAGCTGACAAGTTGATCTCGTCCGGGCTCTGCACTGGGGAGACATTCGCCACGTCTCTCCTTGCGGGCTGCGTGGTGCTTTTTGCCCAGTGCGGCGCGGGCCGCGCCGGCTGCATGGAAGGGCCCGCCGGCCCCGCGGCCGCTGCGTGGGCGCTCACGGCTCCTCATGGCTGCTCGCAGCTCCAGCGTGGCTCCTGCCAGCGGCCCGGCCGCGGCCGCCGCGCCGGGACAGCCCGGGGCCCGCTCTGGGATGGGGCCCGGGAGCCCAGCCCTCGGCGGGGAAGCAGGAAAAGGAACTTCTTGAGGTCTCGTCTTTCTTAAATATGTACATCACAGAGGCGTTTCCAGCTTGTCCAACTGGTCTGGCAAACTGTCCATCAACTGTTCGCTCTGTGCAGGTCACAGAAGTTTCGAGCAGCTGTTTTTCCTTTTTCTTCTCTTTTTTTTCTGCCCCTGTATACAAACCAAGTTTTTGCTAAACCACCACACAGGGATTGCATGAAACACAATTATTTTACGGCTAATTTGCTGAAAATTATAATAAATAAATTATCTGTAAAATGAGCAGGCTTTTGGCCCTTTCTCTGTGCAGTCTAAAATGATACTCATTTTCTGTGTTCTCTGTCCCCTCCACACGAGTTAGGAAGGCTTCCTCTATGGGGCAGAATCATGTCTAAGATTTTGGGTGTTTTTAAGTAAATTGTGGTTTAGCCCAATTCGCCTGGTGATTTGTGCTTTTGTACAAATCTCAAGGTTTGTTTGCATATTGTTTGACCTGCGTTGGAGCAGGTTTCAGCTTGACTGCCAGTCTTCACCTTGGCTGCTGCATGAATGGGATTTAAAAAAACTGATGAAAAACATCGGAGGAAGCTCCTTTTGCCTGACGGAGCTGGCCACTGATCAGAATTTTAACATTTGAACAGTGAACAAGATTATACTTTCCAAAAGAAGCTGCAAAAATGCACTTGGCATATTTCATCTAGAAGTAAACTCAAGCAAGTTAGTTTTAAATGCATCCACAATTTTTGCTTTATTTCCTGAAAGGTGTACCATGGAACGTCAGGCAGATCATATGATAACATACCTGTTTTCTGACAGAATATATAGTAAAATAAAATATAAAAGCTTTTGAAGAAACTCCTTATTAGTGCCTGTTTCATTGCAACACAGATAGGGAGATGCTTTCAACAAAGAAATAAGATGTGTCAGTTTGCTTTAAGTAGTAGATATTCTTAATGCTTGCTGATACTGTAAAATTTTACACAAAAGAAACTGATACTACCACTATGTATTTTATTATGATATGGTGTCACATTATGATTACAGGATGATTACAGGATGTCACGTGTCATAACAATATAAAATAATGTACAGTTCCTTGAGGAAAGGGAGAGAAATTTTAAAAAAAAAAGTTAAAAGCCCTTTTCTTAGTGCATGCACATGCATGTTTTTGTATAGGGCTCTCGGTGTTTGCCCAGCAAACAAAAGACAGAAACTATACACAGCATTCTTGAATTAATTTTCTTGGCAAGGTCCAATATTGTGTTTCTTCCTGTGATGAATGTATCTAAACTGGGAATCCACAAAATGAGAAGCAGAAAAGCAGGTGCATTGCAGGGAATATTGCAGAAGTGCCCAATGCCTGTCTCCTGCTCATGCAGTGCAGGAATTGTGCTAAAGCAGGTGGGAAGTGGCTTGTAGCTAAAAAGTGAAGCTTGTGAAGTCACCTGGCACTTTCACTAGAGGTAACCTCAGAGGGTTTTTCATTTCACAGTCAGTTTGTGCGCAGGACCTGTTAGGAGCTGCCTTCTGCTTCCTCATCGTATCTATGAATTGATGGCCTTTCGCTCCATCCGGGCGGCACGCAAGAAGAGACACAATTTTTGATCTTGAGTTTTTGCCCCAGAACAAATTAAGGTGAAGAAAAGATCACTTACATTTTAAAGCAGTAGACAAAAAAATGCCATTGATTCCTAAGCTCGAACACACCTTAGCCTAACATGCCTTCGTCGGTGGCATCTGCACCCAGTGTTAGTTCAGAAGGCAATGATTCAAATGGGACTCTCTGTCTTTATGGTAAAATACAAGATACAAGGTTAAAAAGGGCTGGATTTTATTCCTGGCTGTTTCATAGAATTTTTTCTTTCGTTTTTTTGGGGTTTTTTTTAAATGAGGTTTTGATACATCAGTTGAACTCTTTTCAGCAAATGGGCTTGCAGCCCTTAATGAAATAAAGCACTTGGAGGATCTAATGAAAGGCACTATAGACATGCCAAGTGTTACTGTTCAGCTGCTTCTAATTGAATTTCATAAGATTATGTATTCCAGACCTGTCACAGGTTTGTTTATTTACGTCATCCTGAAGTGCAGGAGTCAGATTCAAATTTCCAGACAAAGCATTCACCTTGGTGGCTTCCTGAGAGTGTGCAAATTGGCATATCTTGATAAATTCAGCTGTATGTTACAGCTTTCTTGGCTTGCACCAACAGGGTGGTTATGTGAGCTCCCTTTTAGGTAAACTTTTTAGATGGAGGTGGTTTATGTTAACCAGTTCTGCTGTGCATTCACAGGAGTTGTAGCAAGCACGCACAGGGTTTTATCAAATCAGAGCTGGCAGGTAGCAAGTCTGAGACGTAACAATTCCTGTCTAAATAAATGTGGAATATGCACAATAGTCAGGATGAAATCTTTGTCTTGAATACTTCACGTAGCTGGTATTCTCAAATTACATGGGCATACTTCTATTGCCACCTCAACCATTTTTAAAAGTTTCATTACCTGTCTGTTCACACCGAGAGGAACAAAACTTGGCAAAGTCAAAAGTGTTTGAGCCAGTTAAAATAGTCACAAATACCATGAGTAAGAATGATTAGGAACACAGATATATGTCTGTGAACTTGCACTGTGTAATTTAAATCTTTGGCTTTCCATATTCAGTTGACATGAGACATCACATCATTTATGGCCCACAGTTGGTTTATGAAGCCAAAACTTATCAGGAATGGATAGTAGACACTTACAAGCAGTCTTCTTTTTATAATAGATAACATAAGCTTTCACTGCCCTGAAGAGAGACAGCTAATGGGTATTTTGAGCTCAGCAGCAATTGGACCTTGTTAGAAACAGCAGGTATTTTAACTGCAGCAGATCTGTAAAACACTACTTTTTCTAATGTTTCTAATAGTCAGTACAAGTTCAATAACAGAAAAAACAACTCTGTAGGTGTTTTCTGTAGAGTTTCTAAAACAGAATCCCTGGCTTATTGCCAAGTACTTCCTGTGATTCTTTAGGAAGAAAGCAAAAACAAAAACAAACAAACAAACAAACAAACAAAAAAAAGCTAAAACCCAAAGGAATGCCAGCCCTTCGTATGGAACATCAGCAATCTCCAGAAGAGTCACACTTTTTGCTAAGTATATGAGTCAGGTAATTCTGCCTCGAGGGTGCTAATGTACTTGGGTACCATATGGAGCTGGATGGCACTTCTTTTCATTCTAATTAGCAGTCAGAGGAAAACTTCCTCTGAATGTTTACACACCCAAAGCTTTTCCCATTCCAGGAAGCAGATTTTCCAGCTACAATCTTTTGAAAGTGTCTGGGCTTAAGCGTGGTGATCTAATAGAAGGACTGGAACATAAGAGCCCAGGTAAACGTTATGTAATTGAATCTGTCTCAATATTCTGACGTCTGCCTGCAGAGTACATTCTTTTTTTCATCCATCATCTTGTTGATGCTCATTTACCTTGGCATTTGGAAAGGCTTCTTCTCAGATAACATCACAATTAAAGAATGAGTTCTGAAATTGAACTAGCCTTAGTGGGAACTGGTAAAAGGCATGTAAAACCATTTCATTTATTAGGACAGCATGCCATTTACAAGGAAAACTATAGATGGCTTTCCAAAGCTGCCATGTCTCATTAGGTTCAGTGTGGTTCAGGCTGCAGTCTCTAGGCTTGTATTGTCATAGAAGCTTGAGCTGAAATTACAGCCCATGATACTGCTCCCCACAGGGACTAATTTATGTGTTCTGCAGTAACAGGCTGTATTAATACTGCCCAAATGTGTCATTATTGGCCATTGGTGTGTGTAGGTGATGCTAGTGAGTGAGTGACACTTCTCTCACATAGTTGTTGGAATATCAACAAAGTTTTAGTGCCTAAATAGCTCAGACTTTCGTAAAAACCTTAGCCTGGAGTAGGAGAAAATGCGGTGTTCTCAAATGTTGCCCTATTGTCTTGATGCAACCAGTTATTTCAATGTCCAGTTTTATTTCGAGCAGATTTTGGTAGAAATAACATGACTGCAAGTAGGCGTGTTGTTTTTTTACACAGCTCAGTGTAAGTTGAAGTAACAACTGGTCCCCTTGCAGATCCAGTGAGAGGCCTTCTTACAGCTAGAGAGAGATGTGCGATCTCTTTGTACCTCCAGGGATGGTTTTATTCATAGATCTTTTACTCATTGCCCATGAAGAAATTAATTGTTTAGAAAACACAACGTTTGCCAATTGCTAGTTTGTTTTAAAAACAGACTAAATATTTAAATAGTAGACTCAGCACTGCTGATAGTCTTGCTTTGAGAAGGAGGTTGGAGTAGTGACCTTGAGAGGTCCTTCTAACATTTCTGTGTCTGTTCACAGCTCTTCACAGCGAACACGTGGGCTGGTATAAGTTTCTCTGTTGCCTAATTTCTGTATTCCAAGCCCAAGTAATGTCCAGTAACAACCAAAGTACGATTCTGTACAGGATTTTTCTAAGTGTTAGGTCTTTGTTGATTGTGGCTTGTGACAGGCATTACCGTCTACTTCTATTATAAATACAGTCATTTGAGGTGAAGTAAAGAAAGGTGAGAAAGTGGAGTTCCAGCCTGAGTAATTCTGACTGTTTAGTAAAGGGCAAGCAAATACTTCTGTGAGGAGCACCATGAGAAATAAAAATTAGAAATTTCCAGTTCATGGAAATAATGAGGCACATTATCAGAACTACAAATAAAGTCTATAAAGTACTCCTGTACTTTCATGCCTTATGCTGGCCCTGCATACTGAACTACTAATATTGCTTTACCTTTGTCTGACAGCAGCCATGTGCAGAGCACAAATCTCGAAGTGAAAATTAGGAAAGGAGCAAGTGTGAGGTGAGGAACACTGAAAAATTTAAAGGGCTGAATGTACACAGCTTCAAAGGAAATATGATTTGCTTGGTAGCAGTTTGAATTCCAAGGAAAAGCTCATAATACCTCTGCTCATACATGTGCAGTGGGTCCTAACCTGGCTGGTAGTGGTTTTGCCCCAGTGGCAAATAGGGGTGCAATTTCTAGAATTCTTTAGGAATTTTGCCATTGTTCAACTTTTGCAGAATACAGTACTAGCTCCCAAGCAAGATGCTCTCCTGTTTCTCTGCTGCTTCAGGTGCCGCCTCCTCCATTCACTGTACAACCTCTCAAGCAGTGACAGAACACAGGGAAAGTAACCCCCCCCTTGTCTGTACTTGTGGGACTGTGGTTGCAGATCCCTCCTACACTGTGTAGGAGGGCAGGATAGCATTGAAGCGGAGGATAAAAAGTCCTTGAGTGATGCAAAGAGCCAGATAAGTACAGTTCATAAGCCATTCCAGACGTACTTGAACAAATAATGGCCACAAACAGATTTTTCTGAGTCCTCCAAACTAATAACTAATGGGATCTCTGTGATAGGAAAGCCAGTCCATTGCAGTGTCCTGAGCATCAGTAAATTCTCTGCTGTCTCAATTGTTTTTTGCCCATTCTTGATAAAAAACACATGTGCACATTTATTTCAGCTTTAGAAAGAAAAATGCATGGAAAAACTCCTTTTTTCCATGCATTTGCCTACCTACTCCCAGAGTTATTTTAAGACCACAAGGCACAAGTACTTGGGGATTCAGAGGAGAATTTACCAGCTTCCAGAGGTTCATGTACTGCTGGCCAGTGACCCCAGCTGGAAGGTGGCACTTTGGGAGGAACTAAAGCAGTGGGATGTTTGGACACTGAGATGATTTTGAATTGTAGCCAAGATTGGAAGGAGCCTTCTGGGGAGAACTGAGCAAAGAATTCAATGTATAGCCTATTAGATTAATTAGGGCCTTTTTCCCCCAGCCTTGTGAATTAAGAAAAATAAGCAAATTCTGTCCAGCTGTCGTGTTTTCATTGACAGTGTGATGCTGTACCTCCAGGTGCAGAGAAAGCCTGGAGCTCCTCTTTGCTCCAGGCAACTCTCTTGGGTGTATGGGTTTGGAATGCATGTTCCTGGGGCTGTACTGTGGGAAGGGCTTGGCTGCTGGAATATTCATCCAGTACTGGGCAGTGCATAAATATCAGCTGGTAGATGTTTTTCACCCTGTGGCACTGGAGGCTATTACACTGCTAATATTTCAAAAGTAGTGGTTGCTTTTGGTTTTCCTTGACTCTTTCGGCAGCGAGGGGTCTCTATAAGGTAACAAACCTTAAATCATCCTCTCACATCTGCTTTGTCAGACAGTTCACTAATGGCTGCTGCAGACAGGTCCACAAAGTAGCCATTTCCCATTTAATCTTATTCATCCCACCCTTATAAACATATCTGAACAGAGGGAAGAATCTGTCCAGTCATTTGCATTTATTTTCTGAGTTTTAATTTACTTTCTGCTGGCATTCAGGTCACCAAAACACTGTTATGTTTCTTGTTCTATTTTCCATCATATAAAAATAAATGTCAGGATAATCATTTGAATAATCTTCCTTTTTTGTCCCTGAAAGGCTAGGTACTTTCCTTTCTCTAGTCTCCTGTGTGTCTTCTTTCTGTTTAATGTAACCTTTCATAGATTAAAAAGGCAATGATGTTAATAGAATTGCATAATTGTCAGGAGATAATGTTCTCACAGTGAAATATTGCTATTGAGGCTTAGCTAAAGCATTTAGAGCAAACAAGCGTGCAGAAACAAAACAAAGATGTTTATTTTCAAGTGACACATCTTTGCCATCACTGGTGTCTAAATCCTCAGATTCCTCATTCAGCCTCTGCAGGACAGGGACTCCAACATTCCCAGGGCAGCACTTCCTACTAGTAGGTCTGTTGGCTCACATCCTCAGTGATGACCAGAGAAAAGCAGAAATTTCAGAATTCAGACCCAGATCCAGCCTTCCCAGAGATCCAAGCATGTTTGGGGGCTTGGTTATAGTGGCCACCTTGTATCTTAATTCCATACCAGTTCATCCTGTGCCAATGCAATTATACAGGGGGAAAAAAAGGGGTACAATAAGAGCAAGTGGGCTCATACCTCATCACTACAAAAAACCTCCTTCCTACAAGGTTATATTTCAAAGGTGTTTGGGGCAGAGACCAGTCACTGCCAACTTAATTTCTGAATGTTAAGCGCACAGTGGTAGTGGATGATGGAAGTGAATTGTACAGTATTTATGAAAACATTTTGCTAATGGATATTGGTAGCAACAGTGGAAAGGTCTGTTTGGAACTGAGCAGAGGACTGACAGCATGGAGCAGTGTGATCTGTAAGGAGAGGGAACAGAAGAAGGTGAAGGCTGTACATTTGTGGAAAGCCAAGGCCCAGCATGTTCTTTTCAGCAATAAGAAAAATAAGCCAAGTATTATCTCTGAAAATGCTTTTGAAAGCACTCCTACATTTCTCCTTTCTGGATCAAAGTATGCTGAGTATGTAGTTGAGAAGCAATTCAAGTTACTGCCACTATCTAAGCAACAATTTAACGTATAAAAGTTTATGTTTTATATAAAGATATCTTTAATATTGCAGAAATATTAATATCAGAATCTGCAAAAATCTGAGAAGAACTGCTTCAGTTTCCTGTTGGCAGTTTCATGAGTGAAACCATGAAATGAACCTTGAAGTGGTTAATGGGCTTCTTTTATTGTACCTTCTGTGGTTGTTTGAGACACCATGCCCAAATGACATTAAGAAATTTGAGCTGGAAATCCATCTCAAATCCAAGCTTCCAGGTGGATGTGTTTGTAATAGAACAGATGACGCCAAGTGCAAGGGTTGTCCCTGCACCTTATATTAGGGGTATTTTGAATCTCAGACAAAGCCAAACAGTAATAATGTAAGGTTGCATGAAGGTTAATGTTGTTTAGGCAGATGGTGAATTGCAGATTCAACCTGTTGTCACAATAATGAATGTGTTTGAAAAGATGTTCATGTGGCAAATGAGAGAAAAATGAAACAGAATATGCACACGCTTGCACACACAGACTTAGCGTTGCTGCCTGTCACTCATATATCCAAACCTATACATGTATGTACTTTTTTAGGGATTCTCTATTGACCCTTTGCCACAAATCAATATGAAAAGTAGGACTGAAGATTCAAAGGAGTGCACTGTTAATACTGATGCCATAATTTTGCCTGACAGCAATGACAGAAGCATTTGATCTGAGTCAGCTGAAATTTTATATCCCTATTAAATATAATTTCCCCCCCTTCTCCACCACATCCATTTTTTACCATTTTCTCTTTTCTCGTTTTACAGCTTCATAGCAAAGTAGCCCACAAAATACGTGTTTTACTGGGGCCTGGAGTGCTCAGCCAAGTGTTTCTCCAGTGCTTTGAAACTCTGTGGTTTTTTCTCCTCAGGAGCCCTGTTAGAACATGGAGTGGCTTTTTGATGAAGCTGTATCTCCCCATTCAGTCAGGTATTTAGTTAAAGTAGTATAGACCCAAAGCTTTATGTTTTATTGTAAATCCCTCTGCAAATAGATGAGCAAATCCCCTCTAGTTGCAAAAAAAATCCATTGGAGTCAAAGCACCTGTGGGGATTTGTTCAAGCTAAATAAAAATAATATGGGAGGTCAGCCGTAGCAATGGTGTTAAATCATTTTGTTTATTACGAAGGACACCGCTTTTGAAAAGGATTCCTGGCCAGCCATACTTGATAAGTAGTTATCCAAATTATCCGAGCTTGTTGGCAACACCTGGTTCAGGACCCTCGTACACAAGAATAATATAACTGGGCAGGAAGGGGCATAGCCCACTGCTTCAGAATTGATTCTGTACCTGGAATCAAAAGGAGATTTAGGATACTTGCAGCTTTTGCAGGCTGTATCAGTTACACACGTCCCTGTAATGCTTCTATTTTTCTGCAACTTTCTCTCAGAATAAAAGACTCAGGGACATCATTACTGAAAGTTTAGGACTCACATAGAAAATGCCCTTTGTATTTGTACAAACCCACCAATCTTTAGCTGACGAAAAATGCATTTTCTGTAGAAAGAGGCAAAGAAGAGATACAGAGGAAGCCAAAACTCTTAATATAGCCTTTGCAAGGATTGCAACTTTATCTGGCTAGGTTATGTGTCTACTGCAGAGGTAATTCTCCATTTGTACTTTTAACAGACTTTAATCTTTTTTTAGTATTTTTTCAATAGTTCAGCGTAAAAATTAAAAATACTTTGCCCTTCTTCCAAAAGCCATTAAAAAGCCTTACTTTTCCCACCCTTCTTTCTGCCCATGAGGAGTTGTCATTTTCCATCAATTCCATCTTCTCCAAACTGTGCATTCAGCTCTTTTTAAATATTCATTTTTCCATTATATTTTTAACCTCACCGTGATCATCTTTTGCCTAATTACTTACCTGATTGGTTTCAGCTATATCCTGAGGGGGAATGCCAGACTAAAACCAGCAGTGTCACTAGATAATGTCTGGAAATTGGGAAGCTAAACGTAGTTAACAGGGACCCATCAGGCTCCTTTGGAGAATGACAGTCACCAGAATCAGTGGAGGCTGGAAAATTGGGTTGTTATTATTATTATTATTATTATTATTATTATTTTACCCTCATTTATTACTTTGTCATGGCATCCACATTCTGTATGTAATCGTACTTGCAGAAAATATTGCTCAGACTCTCAGAACACACGAATGTGTGCTGTGTTTCTGCCAAAAGGTTTCCAGACCAAAACACGAGGTAGTGACTAGGAGTTGTGCTGGCAGCTGCAAACCCTCAATAGGGAACCTGGGCCTTTAGCATTGTGTAACCCAAAAAACACCTTTTAGATGAAAGTTTCTCATCTTATCCCTTCCATTATGGGAGAAAAAAAGGCTGGAATAAATAGAAATAGCAATAGTTATGTTTAAACTCTCAACTGTCTACTCTCCAGCTGCAAATATTTACCTCCAGTACAATCCAAATGTGCAGTGAATTGGAGAATCAAAGGTGTGTTAGCTGTGTAGACACGACTGCTTAATTTCAGAGAGCAGATTAAACAATCTGGAATGAAATTTTGGGGAAGGAAGAAAGTATTTGAATTGATCAGCCTCATTAGCAGACTGCTGCAATAACCGTTTTTTCTCTGAAATTTTTGCTGTGTAATTAATCACATCTTGTGTGAGGGGATTGCTGGTATTTATACAGGTACAGCTGTGACAAGCAAGATATTTTTTGGCTCTCATGAATTTCCAGTGGTAGACATCGAGGAGGCAGGGAGAGAAAGAATGGCAGAGATGTTTCCAGCTTCCTCGAGGGCTCCTGGCATTGCTCTCTAACAGTATGTACTCTTTGCTCCCCAGCAGTATGGAGTTCTCTGAAAAACCTTTAATATCTGTCTGTCTGTCTGTCTATCTATAAGAAAGCTGCAGGTCACAACCACTAAGATCAGTTTTAGATACACGTTTTCAAGCACGGTGTCAGTTAAGGGGGACAGACTTTTAGGCTGATTGATAAAGAATGAGTACGATACAAAGGTCACCCAGTGAAGGATGACACAAGTCTGGCCCAGTGCTGGAAAAATAGCCCTTATCTTATTTACCTCGGCCTGGAAGTGTTGGTCTTTTTCCCAGGTGACACAACTGCACACCTCTGCAGGAATGCTGCTCTTCAGGAGTCACACCTGAAGCAGCAGTCCTGCATGGACTTCCCTGGCCCTTGGATAAGGGATGTAGTGCTGCCTCTTTCACCAAATCATTGGATGCTTGTTGGATCCAGAAGCTCCTGTAAGCTTGCTCTTTGCAGACCTGACTTTCTAAGAAGATTTTACCTGCCTTGTGCCTGGCCCTTGACTTTCAAATACTCTGTTTAGTAGGGATGCCCGATGCAGATGTGGCTTCCCCAGTAATACAGACTTTGGGAGTGCCTGCACTCGCTTCTAAACACAGCTTTGTCTCGGCTCAGCCGGCAGAGCTTTGTTTGGGTTGGTGTGTGACAAAAGGAAGAACAAAAGCCTTGCGTTGTGACGCGTTTTACTCCCTACCAAAACAAAGAGGAGAGAGAGAGAGAACAGGGCTGTTACGGAGATTATCATCATTCTTTTGAGACACGGTGGTATTTTCCCAAGGAGGCAATGACATTTCTTAATTACTCTCTTCATGGGTAGCCATGTGTAGAGATTACTGGGGGCTCAGCGGGGCATTGTTTTGCGAGCCTTGGAGGATGATACTGCTGACAGTACAGCACTGCACCATCCACCGCTCCTCTCCTTCCCTCTCTCTTCATTACACCAGCTAATTACTTCAGCTCCCGGTGGCTGAGCAGCGTGGCTTATCCCCTCTCCCCCAGCAGCCCTTGGCTGTCAGGGTAATTTACAGGAACAGAGCTGCTCCCGAGCTGCTGTCATTCTCCTGTCAGGCTTGGCTGCCAGAAAAACAGCCTTGGAGTGGGAGGCAACCTGTGCTCTGAGCTGGGGAAAGGACATGAGCATCAGATAATGCTGGGGACTCCTTGGAGCTGCCATGTCCCAAAAGGAGATCTTCAAGGAATTTTGTTTCTATCTGGGCCTTAAAATACACATAACATGTGTGGGTTCATTTCTGCTCTCGGGTGTTCTTCTCCATGTCAGGAATAGAGCAAGAGCAGGCAATTTTTTTCAACTCCTCACTACCTCAGCTTCATTTCTGAGCAGAAAAGTTTGAATGTGCTAGACAGTGCAAGTGTTACAGATATCTTTTTATTCAATTATATGTATACTTTTCTCTAAAACATTTAAGTGCATAGATATGTTTTCACTGTATATAATATATAATTATATATTATCTAATGAGCAACTAATTTGTCTTTGTACCTTTGAAAAAGCTCACTTCCCTCCCTCCCTGCCTGTCCCACAGATACATATTTCTGTGGCTGTGTGTGGTCAGAGAGCATGAAAATAAATCCTACTGCTGTCTAGCAGTGAATTCATATTTTGACTCCACTGACACCCTGTGATGTTATCGTGTGATATTAAACTTGCAGTTGATAAGAAGTCTGAACACTAGTATCAGCTCTGTGTGAAATATGGTTGATTCTGGGTGTACACCAGAAAAACTGAAAACAGACTTGCTTTGAGCCACAGCCTTAACAGCTTGGTAGTTGCAGACACAAAACTAAAGTCTCAAGAACTTGGCAGCTGTGACATCCACCATCAGAGTCCATCAGACCTTATATTAATAGAAAAAACAATTTTGAATATATGTAAAAAAGCGAGTCAGTCTTCTTGGTTTAAATAAACTGAAGTTGGGGTGGTTTTGTAACAGATTTGTAAACAAAATATGCATAAGATATACATACTCAGATATTTATGTAACTGGGTGTAATTATATATGTACACTTACAAACTGAACATAAAATGAGAAAAATGGTTTATTGAATGTATTTGCTGCTTAGAACCATGTTTAAGTAGCCTGTGATCCTTTTCTGAAGGTAATCTCATAAATCTGGGGTACAGAAGTGTGCTTTACAATTAAGTGATCAGTCTGTGTCCTGCCATTCTTGGGAATGGCCTCCCAGGTCTACCCCTTTGGAGTCCAGTAGACCAGGACATGCCCCCCTTTCCTAATGTACTGAGGTGTTGCATTCACAGGTCAATCAGATCTATTAAACACAGGCAGATGACATTTGATATACTCAGCATGTTCTGGGTACAGTTTTGCAGGCCTGTCGGGCTTCCTGTTACTGGCCTAGAGATTGTGACTCTAAATGAAGATTGTCCTGTTGTTTGGCTGTTCTAGGAGACAGCCTTCTCCCAGTAACTGTACCCTGTGTATTTACTTTTTTACATTTGTTAATGAATGATCTGTCAGACATGTAAATTTTAAGACGTTTTTGTAAAAGCTCTGTGCTGGAAGGGATGGCACGTCTAACAGAAGAAAGACCTGGGAATAAGTCATT
Organism: Struthidea cinerea; assembly: GCA_013397865.1. NCBI lineage: Eukaryota > Metazoa > Chordata > Aves > Passeriformes > Corcoracidae > Struthidea > Struthidea cinerea. Next base: position 320,293 of record VZTI01004733.1, read on the forward strand.
ACTGGGCTTGGAAATTGTGGTGTTAGAGAGTTAACTGCCCTTACACTTGCCTGAGGCTCTAATCAGCGGACTTGGTGGTAATGAGTGATTTCATGGGGCCTATTGCTTAATTCCAAAACATGGAGCTATATAAACAGCTCTGCAGTTCATTACAAAGTCAAATGTGTTTTGCCATTTAAATGGACAGAGGTGACTGTGAGATATAAGTGTTTCTATTTATTTCAACTAAATATGCTGTATGTAGCAAGATGAAGGAACATTGAATAATTGAAGCTCAGGATTCATCTCGGTCAGTGTTTATTTGGTGCCTGGGCTTTTTTTAGCACATTATTTTGTTCGGTTTGGTTTGGTTTGGTTTTAATCTGATGCCATGAGGAGAGCAGTAGTCAGGCAGGAAGAGTATAGCCCTATTTCCTAATGTACAAATCTGAAGCAGTACATCTGTTTGAAGAGGAATTTGAATACACTGTCACGTAGTAAAGTGTTAGAGGAACTAAAAAACAGACAGGTTTACAGTTTAATTCATAATTGAAGTCCCCTTAAAATAGTATATAAGCCTCCTATTAAATACTGTTGAGTCAGTGAATATGCTGTGAAAGCACACTAAAAAGTTACTAAAAAGTGAAGTTATTACTGTCCCTGTCCGGCTCTGTGGCTCACATGTGTGCATGCACAAATGCATGGATAGCTTCAGTATAAAGTCGGTGACAAAAGAGGCAGGAAGAGTCTCTCTGTGGCATTCCACAAGAGCAGGTTGTCACTTCCACATTGTGAAAGTCTCCAGAGGCAAAGACGAGCACAATGGAGAGCTCAGGGTTTTATCCGGGGGTGGGCAAAAGGAAGGACGAGGGAACGGGGACCTATGGGGAAGCTCTGGGGGAGTGGCAAGGGGCAGAGGCTGACAGCCAACCGGGGAAGCCAAACTGGGGTAGATTACCATAACAGAACAATGCATCCCGGGAGAAGCCTTTCTGGTCACCCTAAGCTCGACTAGTAAGTCTCTGGCACCAGAGACTCTTACCAAGAGCTCTCTCTGTCCCTTGTGCCACAGGCTAATCGGCCACCACGTAAAGTTACTAAGAGTTACTAATGTCACTAAAAAGGAAACTACAGTCTAAATCAAAAACAAGGATTACATTATTTGTTATTTACTTGCTGTAGAGGCCATTTTACAGAATGTAGAGTCGGTCTCAGAGGGGTTTTCCATAAAGCTGCTCTTTTTTTCAGCCAAACTTGCAGGAATGAAGCCCTTGGAAAGCTTGGATGTATGCCTGTGTGTGCATGCCAGAGTATGGGGCAATGGAGAATGGAGAGTTGCACCAAGGCGTTCAAAGCTGTGCAAGTTCCCAAAGATTCCAGGAGGTGTCAGAAAAGGGAACTCAAGCTGAGGCCTGTAGCTCTCTTGCTCCTGTTTTGTTAACAGAGGTGATTAATTCCAGAGGGGCAGGAAGAAAACAGAGGAGAGCTCTGAGCAATGCCTGTCTCTTCTGGTTTGAGGAGACCAAAGAGACAGAAATCACTTTAAGATACTGTCAGTGAGTGACCGCCTAAGTCAAGAGAATGCAGAGAACCATGTGGTGGTGAGGAATAAGCCATGATCTCCACAGGCTGGGAATGTCACTCAAAATGGCCCAAATGCTCCTATATGGAAGAGGTGATGTGGTTGGACGCCATGGATGTGAGAAGAGGATGAGCATATTACAGCTTGTGTGATCTGTTTGGGGGATGCTGAGGGTGAGTGTCAGAGATCCCTTGACCATGGGGGATGGTGACAGCATGGAAGTGGTGTTTTTGTCAAAACGTCATCACCACTGGCAGATTCTCCCATGCAGAGCACTCCAGGGAACATCTGCCCTAGAGGAGTGTCCTCTTAAACCAGGTTCTGGTGGCCAAACTGGTTCTGGACAGGGAAAGTTAAATTGGCATGCACTTTGAGGTTTAAAAGGAGTAACTCGTCTTTCCAGTGCAGTGTTCATTTTTGGTTTGCATTCTGATTGCTTAGTTTTGTTGTAGTTCATTAATTAACTAATTATATCCAGGGAAAGGAAACAACACTATGGTAGAACAGGGCAGAAAAAGAGAACGTGGCACATTAACAAAAATGAGCAGAGCCAGAATGGACATGGGAATGGCAGCTGAGGGGTTTAGTTTCATGATGTGCAGTAAAAAGCAGGTGCTAGGTCACCTAACTTAGTTAAGTCTTTCAGGCTGAGCAAAGAGTGAAAATTCCTGTTCCCTCCCCTATTTCAAGTAATTTTGCAATGCTGCTAATAGAAATAAAAGGATCGCAGTCAATACTTTGAAGTGAAGCTCTGCATCCTTTCCCTTTCTCAAGCATTTTCTAGCTTACGCTCTTGGTGACTCGTCATCCTACTGCCTTTAAAGACTTTGGACAGAGGAGACCTTCATGAGAAGGTGCCTGGGGTGAGAAGGTGCTAGGGCTTTGGAGCCCGTGTCGGCAGGGTCAGTGTGAGTGTCCTGTAGCACAGCCTTGGGGCTTTGATGGAGAAGCAGAGACCTGGCCATAATCTTCCTTTCTGTTCTAGCACGCTGTCTTTCCCCAAATTACAGCATATGATAATACCTATTAATTTTGTCAGAATTATCATAATCCTCATACAGATTCTACTCACCACAAGCATGAGGCTATAAAATCATTCTTTACTTTTCTGTTGGTATTTCTCTTTTTTTTTTATTGTTGCACAGTGACTGATTTTAATTGAGGCCCACTGGACACAAAGGAATGCCAATGAGATACTTTCCTTTAAAAATCTGCACGCCAGCAGCATCTCCACTCGATGCTGACTGGCACAACTGCCTTTCCTAAGGATTTCATGTGCCTTCAACTGGTGTTTTTATATCACTACTTTGCAACGCCATGGGAGAGATCACGTGTCAGAGCAGATACAACCCAAAATCACATCTGTGAATATTATGCAAAGAATAAACTGTGTGTTCCTTCTCTTTCTCTGTCTCATGTTGATACTCTCTAGGTCTGTGCGGATACATACGTGTGTGTTCTAATATACAGCTCTGTGTTTATTAATGCCGTCTATGTGGAGGAGGTACAATCATCCTGCAAAACACCCTCTTCTGCACTGCTGCCAGAAAGGAGGGTGAACATTCCAGGTTCATGGAATTCCAGGATGGGTCAGGCTGGAAGGGACCACACTGGCTCATCTGGTCCAACCTCCCTGCTCAAGCAGGGTCAACCCAGAGCACATGGCGCAGGATTGTGTCCAGATGGGTCTGGAATATCCCCAGTGAGGGAGACTCCACAGCCTCTCTGCTCTCTGCTTCACTGCTCAGTCACTGCACAGGAAAGAAGTTCTGTCTCATGTTCAGGTGGAATTTCCTGAGCCTCAGCTCCTGCCCATTCATTCCTCTTGTGCCATTGCTGGGCCCCACCGAGCAGAGCCTGGCTCCTGCTCTGAGCCCTCCATGCAAACAGGGACACACAGGGATGAGGGCCCCTCTCAGCTGGGGCTCCTCTCGAGGCTGAAGAGCCCCAGCTCCCTCAGCCTTTTGTCATCAGGGAGATGCTCCAGTCAAAGTTGCCACCACAGCCACATTTTCTGGGTTGCCTCACCGGCTGGGAGGTCATGAAAAGTTTGTATCTTCCTCTAGAGCCTTTTTGGGACCGCATTGGCCAGAGCAAAATAAAGGATTGATTGTGTTTGCTGTGTTCAGTTGTGTTAAGTGCCTGTGTCCAGTGTAGTTCCACAAGGAATGCAAGAGATCTGTTACATGGGTACCAATTAATGCAGAATTAGATAAACCAAATGGAGTATTACAGCAGCTATGTTTGTTCCTTTTTTCTTTTTCCTTGTTTTTTAAATTTAATGAGGCCTAATATCCTCAGCTAGCCTGGTGCACAAGACCTTCAGCTAAAACTGTCAGCTAATGAGGATTTTCCAGTGTGCTTAACCTGAGGCATAAAAGAGGAGCACAGATATGTCAGTATTTCCTTGATTTGGCTGTCTGTTCTCTGGATTTTCGAGTAAGACACTGCGAGTGCAGGTTGGAGTTTTTTAATGTAATATAATTGAATGCCTTTTTGCGATGCATTTCTGGAAAGCAGAACCCGGAGGTTTTGGTTCCCCTGCTGCCCCCAGCACAGCCAGGCTGTGTGTGTGCCAGGGGCTCGGCAGCAGCTGGGCTGTGCCTTCCCTGCAGCCAGGGAGGGATTTTGCCTTCCAGCTCTGCTCTCTCTCTCATTACATGCAGGATCAAGTCTGTGCTGTTCCAGACTCCTGCACAGCTCCTCTGGAGAGCTGTCAGCTTTCTCCTCTCTGCCAGGCCGGTTGACAATGCAGCACATGAAGTTGTGGAGCACAGAGCTCTGCCACCTTAAGGGTTGCGGGTTTTTCGTCTTTCCCTCACTGGTTGTTTTTTTTTGTCTATTTTTTGCCAAGAGAATTGTTTTCTAGAGGAGAACAGCCTGTTTCTTATTCAGATGCAGGTTGTAAATTATCTAAGGCTTACAAAATCAAATTGGTTTTACTAATAAATCCCCTGGTGCATTATCTGTTGTTTGCAATATTTCATGTATGCAAGCTATTCACCTGATTCTTTTTTATAAATCTCATTTTTAATCAGTCAGTTGCTAGCATTGACCTTCCTAGTCATCTGGTGTATAATGATAACTTCTTACAGGATACTTTTTTTATCCATGAGTGTTGTAGATACCCCTTCTGTCCAGCAAATAACCACAGAAGCAGACATCCTTATGCTCCTTCACACCTAGGAAATGCTAGTGCTGGCAGCCAGACACCTGAAGTTGCTGTTATTGTTATTGTTATTTGGGGAGTACTTTCTGCTTTTCATACAAAACGCCTACCAACACAATACTTATTGTCAAAATAACCTTATTATTTGAACATCTTCTCCCTGCTCCACATCATGGCAGGAATCCCACTCACAACAGGGTGTTCTCTGATCCTGTTGTCATTTTTTTGTCTATTCTCACAGGCAAACATTTGATCTCCACTTCTAAAGCCGACTGTTTTCCAGTAATACTGCAGGGTTTTTTTCTGTCATTCCTGGCTTTTACTTCTGAGTTTTGTCCTCTGGGACAGCTGTGTACGTTCCTGTGGATATTTGTTGTTTGCTGCATATTTCATATGAGCAGCTAAGTAGAATTAATAGCCCTTTGTTTCTCTTTGGGAAGTCTTGTCTGCTGTGCTCACCTGAGTTGCTAACAGACATTTATGTACTTTAAGCAAACTCTCTACTAGGCAAGTTATTCTTTGCAAAAGTTCATGTGCATGGGACCAGAATACAAGAATTAAGAAGAGAGAGGAAGGCAAAAAGCTGAAATGTTGATGCTGTCTACACTGTAGCTTTGCAGAACTAATTACTTAAATTACTCAGATTTCTAGAAGCAAAACTCAGAAACTTTAAGGTTAGTCACCTCTTCAGAGAGACCATTGATAGACCAACTTCTTCCTAGAAAAAGGAGAAGCTATTATAATGTTATAGCCATTATAATGCTATTGAAATGCATTACCACATTTTTACTGAAATTTTATATAGGGGGATATCAGCTAAAAGAGCACTCTTCTCCCCCAGAGTGTAAATGTGATAAGGGCTGGAAGATTTCAGCCTCTCCCTTTCCTGATACTGCGAATTGAGGTACTTTTAAAGTAGAAACAGAACAAAACTTAAATTGCTGAGAAAGAGAAGGTGAAATCAAGACCTTGTTAGGTGTCTCTCACTGACAAGGAGATGACTTATGCCCAGCTGGTGCAGGGACAGGCAAGAGGCGGAGCTGGCTGCAGCCACAGTCACTGTTCTCTGCCTCATCATCCTCAGCCTCAGCTGAGATGAGCTCCTGGAGTCAAGGGAGCTCCAGACACAGTATTTCCCTCCTCGAGCTCTGAGTGAGTTTGTTCAGAGCCCTCAGAGTTGCATTGCAGCTGCACATGAAGTGCAGCACGTGACCCCACTCATGTCATTGCAGGCAGGTGTTTTCTCTTTCAGCTAAAATGTTTTATCTACTTAGCTCCTCACAGTGCTGGAAGGCACCTTTTTTACCTCTCACAGGAATGCTGCTGACCCTCAGCTCGTGCTAAGTGAAGGCCATTGTGTTGAACAACAATGCTGACTTACAAAGGGAAAACAATTCTGTGTAAAGGTTTTATAAAACCTTTCTCAAGGGCCGCTCAACCTGCCTTGCTGTAATTCTGGGTTGGTCTTTTTTTTGTTCATGGAAAGATTGGAAGTAACCCACACACACTTTTACAATTTCCCATCCTCTTGCACGACCTGCAGCTTTCAGTCTTTAGACAAATGTCATGAAAAGCACTTTTGAACAGGCCAGTACTTTTGCAGGGCAGGGTTCCCAGAAAAACGGGATCATCTTTACTGTCTGAAGCTGGATTTGTGAACAGTAAAGTCTAAAATTGTCATGACAGAACCTTCACTTGATGTTGCTTTTTGGAGATCCCCATTGCTCTTTAGAATATTCACATATCAAAGAAATGTTCTTCCTCAGAGGCAGAAAGCTGAAGTGCACTGCAGAGTTCACGTCTTCTTGGAATAGGCCATCATCTGACCACTCCAGTAACTCTTTAACAGGTCCAGCATTCTAACAGGTTCTCTGTGTGAAGTATTTAATTACTATTTACTGATTTAAATGTAATCCTCGTGTTCATTTTTGATAGTAGCATGCTACATAAAAGTGAAAGGTGGGTGTTTGGTTGGTAATAAGAATGATAAGCTGATGCTTTTAGAGGTTCTTGTTGACTATCACTTCTTTGTGTCAGAAGCTATTGTTTATCTGCAATGTTTATTCCTCACTTGCAATGATTTGGGCATTGCAGTAATTTCTCTTTTTGTAATTCAAGTGATATTAAAGTCGGCTTCTTGTTTCAGACTAAGGATGATGTTCTGTTCTAATGGCAGCTAGTGAGTAAACACAGAGTCCTGGGGTGGGTTTAAGCACAAAGAAGCCTGCATGATTCCTTGTTCATGACAGCTCTCAGCCTCCCTGTTTGAAAGACAGAACAACCAGGGATGCTTCAGAGAAAAGGTCCATGATGGCTTAAATTGCAAACAGAAGGGTTTGGGGAGGCATAGGAATACCTTATTTTAAACCACCTGAAAAACTTGTTAAAAATAGGTAGCCCTGCAGGTAAGAAGAATCCATCTCAGGGCTCTTCTGCAGGTTGGCAGCACCGTGCCGTACCATGCACAGACTGTGGGTGACAAATATGCACAGCTAGGCCCAGCAATGAGGGACAGGTTCTTTCCTCACTCCATGGTAGTCACACACCTGAGGGCCATGCTCTGGAAGTTTCTCTGGTTTTTTTTCCTCCTCTCATTTTTTGATGGACATTCTCTTAGTAAGAAAATGGCATTGCCTGGATTAAACATTTCAGCCCCCCTCATCTCACCAATAAAGCAATCTGTAAGGGGAAGGTAGCACAGAATTGCAAACAGAGTGCCTCCTTCTACCCAGTGGCAATCCTCATCTTGCAACTTGTACGGAGGTCTCTTGCCTCTGTAAGCTCCATGTTGGCAGTGGAAGTGTGCAGTTAGATTCCCACGTGGACCACCTCCTCTCCAGGGTGGACAAACCCCCATTTCCTTACCCTCCCCTCGTATTTTGTCTGGTTCTTTCCCCTCCCTAGCCATCTTATCCGTCCTCTGCTGGACTCTGTCTGATCTGCTGACGTCCCTCTTCTACTATTAAGGGGTCTCATATGCAATTTCAAATAAACAGAGGGGAATAATCTCTTCTGATCAACTGCTGGCTATTTCTTGCTGTACAGCTCAGTATGGGACCAGTCTTCAGGACAACAAGAGTGCACTGCTGACTTGCTGTTCAACATTGTCCTGAAATGGACACTACACATTCCTACCACCTGAACTGAGTATTTTTCCAAAATCCAACTATTTTGCAACGTGGCATTTCTTTGCAGTGGGAATTTTCCCTCAAGTGAGAATGTAGGAAGGACTGTGAATTCATGTCTGGAGGCTGTATCTGTCTCCTTTCATCTGGAGCAGAAAACATCAACGATGATGTGGCATAAATAATGTTGGGACACAGCCCCGACAATGAAACTGTACTGGCAGCATATTCCTTTTCTGTATTCCTGTCTCCAGCTGATGCTTAGCTAAGGAGCACAAAAGGGAAAAGTCAGATTAACTGTGCTTTGGCACACATTCCTATGGCAAAGGGAGTGAGAAGCCAGATAGATTGAGATTGCTGTTGAGCTTTAATATTCACCCTCTGTCTAGTGGTACAGGAGTGCCTGTGATTCCGGCTGGTGATCCCTCTCTGTCTGTCCCGTGAGATGCCTTCTCCAGCACCAGAATCCCAGCCAGCACAGATCTCACAGGAGAATGCAGTGTAGGACAAGAAGGAAATTGCCACCTCTGTGGGCAGCACTGTACAGAGCTTATGTTTTCTGAAGAATTGCATAATGAAAAAACATTCAAACCTCACTCCCATCATAAAAATTTACCGTGGGTACTAAAGTTGAGCATACAGCAGGGATCACACGTTATTTATTTCCATGCTAAACTCTGACAAGATGCCAAATGCCACAGAGCCAGCTCTGCCTGAAACATCTTGTAAACCTGAAAAATCAATGTCCTGGGTTGTTTCTTTGTTAGCCTTGATCTCGCCATCTCCTGCAATAGTGTGGTAGTTTGCCATCTTTTGTGTGGGCCTGCAGCTGCATTCAAGTGGCTGTTGACTGTTGAAGGGAGGAACTAAGCTCCCATTCACTTGGAAGACCAATATCCCTGCTGTTGATTTGATGTTGTTAACATCACGTTGTATCAAGAGCGGGGGAAGTGTAGGAAGTCTTCAGACAGTGATAACAGCACAAGATCGGGGGCAGTGTTTGTGATAAACCCGTGGACTTTCTGTGCCACCTTTTACAGGCCTCCTAATTCCTCCTGCATTTGTATTCCCTGCTGTACAGTGCCAGTGAAAGTCCTAACCTAATTAGTGTATAAGCATAATGAAAGTGATTCATGACTTGGGTTTTTTCACTTTCTCTGAATTCATTTGTGGAAGACAATATAGGAATAGAGTGTTGCTGCCAGGTTAAATTGTCTGCTGTCCTTTCATTCAGATTGCCCCACGCTGTTGAACTGGTGCACAAGTCAGACTTGAATGTGTATTTCTGTCCCCTTCTGTCACTTTCTGCTGATCCACTTGGTATTTGATACGGAGACTTTTCCCAGTGGCATCCAATGTCTGGCTGGCAAGGTGGCTCTAAAGCACAAAGGCAGGGATGTGGAGTGTGTTAGGAGGGTTCCCATTGCTGGTGCTGGGGGGCATAGTGCTATAGTTATCTTAGAAGTGCAGATGGTCTGGGGGTCAGTGGCTTTTAGCAGTGTGGTATTTTAAAAGAGATACCTTCTTCCTGTTACTTTTGGTCAAAAATGAGAAAAAGAAATAGAGAGCAATTTTTCCTTTTGAGCTTACCACTGTCAGTTGGGTCTGTGTTGATTCAAGTGCTCTTCCTCAGTGACCTTCATCTCCCTATGCCTGTGAGATGTGAAAGATGCTGTTGACACAAGCAAAGGCTCAAGCTCCCTCAGCTCATATCCCAGACAGCACTTTAACATGGCATGTTTGATGCTGCATATTTCTGTCTTGCTGACAAAGTGGCAGTGAAAGTTATTGCATTCATCTGGGAAAGGGAATGGAGCAGAATGAAAGCCACAGCAAACAGTGCTACCTTTCCTTTCTTCCCTGTCCTTGGTCACTAAGACCTCTGAATGCAGGAGGGAAAACAGGGGTTTGGGCTCTTAAAACAAGGTTTAGAAATGTACCCCATGAAAAATTAAGGCCTAAAATTAAATTACCAGGTGCATAACAGGAAAACAATCCCAGGTCTTTATTTGCAGGAGCAATGGCTTCTGCATTTGCACTAAGAAATCAGCTTGTACACACTAAAATGTGATTGCAGGGTAGTACGAGAGGTAGTAGTAACCCTCCCCACTCATGTCTCACTATACTTTTCCTCAAGTGCATTATCTGCCAGAGAAATCTGGAGGAAGAAGAAACCAGCCTGTGTTGCTTCACTGCAGATCTTTTGTTGCCTAATCAGCACGAACTAAAGCAATGAGGTTTGAAAAGGCAGTACTAGGAAAAGTACCAAATAAAGTGCTAATTTTTTTTTTTTTTTAATTGCAGATTTGAGTCTTTTTATTCTTTGGTTAAAACTAGGTCTGCCTCCCAAAATTGCCACTGTTAGCCACACCATGGTGGATTGTGGTTTGGATGAACAGCCCTCTGCATTGTGCAGAAGTATCCAACAGACAGCTGCTGTGCAGCAGCACATTGTCATTTCTCTGTCATTGCAAGTGAGAGCTCATCTTCATGTCTTCTGCAGCCTTTTCTGCCATCCCTTTCTCTTTCTGAGGACCTTGGTGTTGGGGGATGCAGTCCCCTTTGGCTGTGCTTGTGCTCTTTGAAGAGCTCCCTGCCCATGGGGCTGTCACTGCTGCTTGTTCTGGTTTTAGGCTAAATGAGCCAAGGCAGTTGGAACAGTGTAGGAAGGTGGTGGTTACTGGTCCTCAGAGCTGAGAGAAATTCGGGAGCTTTTGTGTGTGTTATACAGGTGTAACAGGTCACTGAAGGCAGGCTGGAGACACAGCCAGCAGCTGGAAGGGAAGCGTGTGGAAAGGCTGAGAGAATTGGGACTTTTCAGACAGGACAGAGAGGAGTTTTAGATTAGATTAGGCCCTGGCACAGGTTGCCCAGAGAAGCTGTGGATGCCCCATCCCTGGAAGTGTTCAAGGACAGGTTGGACGGGGCTTGGAGCAACCTGGGATAGTGGAACGTGTCCGTGCCCATGGCAAGGAGTTGTAGGTAGATGATCTTCAAGGTCTCTTCCAACCCAAACTATTCTATGATCCTATGAGGAGACATGGAGTTGGTACAGAGGGAAACATGCCCTGTTCCCTGCTGTACATGAGTAGTGGGACATCTCTCTGCCAGAGTGGGAGAATAATAAAGACAACATATGCTGTGCTCTCAGTTTTCAAAGGCAAGAATGCTTTCTTGGAGCTCATTCCCTCTCCACATCTCATTTCCTTTGGCCTGTAATCTGTGTAAGCATTACCTGTTACTGCTCCTCTGTTTTCACTCCACAGATGCTGCAAGTGAACTACAAAGTTTCATGGCCTGATGAATATGTCATATTGTTTTCTTTTTATGGGATGAAATAAAGCTGTTAAATAAGAGCCAGCAAAGAGACAGTTTCTCAGTTCTCACTCGCCCAGGAAGTCTTTTTAGCAGAACAAGCTGAGCTGCTCTGGAACGGTGGGGCATAGGGATGAACTTTTGGAAGGAAACCGAGGTTATTACAACCAGGGATAGGGCAGGGAAGGAGGAGGATGTCCCCATTGTGGGTAATGAGTGGAAATGAAGTAGGACCGCAGAAGCCGGGATCCTCTGGAATAGCTTGGCTAGCTGGAAAGTTTCAGAGCTCTAGGTGCTGCCATCTACTGTGGAAACCTGCCCCCGGCTGGAGCCGCAGCATTCCTGCCTTCCCAGCCCGGGGACTGAGATCCGAACTTGCATTTCTCTGTGTGCCGTCTGAAGAACAGCAGCTCTGCCAGGTGAAGTACTGAAATAATTTCCCAGGCCAGCTGGTAGGAAATCATGGTTATAAGTCTATCAGGGAATTACAGTTTAATCGCAGCCTGTAGCAGAAAGACTGCACTAGAGTTTAGTATTTTACATGAAAGGCTGCTATTGAAAAACTGTTACCGTGCACTTCAATAGATCTTTGCTGCCAACTGCAAGCGGTTTCGGCTCTGTTGAGCTGGCAGAATTCATTGATGACAGACTAAGAACTGACACTAAAACGTGTGACAGTGCATTAAAGAAACACACCGGAGGGGATTTTTAAAACAGTCCAAGAGAGGCAGACAGAGGGGTGGGAGAGAAGAGAGCAGGTAGGAGAGATCTGGGTCCTGCTCGGAGTCTGGGCTGACAGGGGAGAGGTGAAGGGACCACGCTTTTCCGCCTTGGAAAAATATATAAGCAGTGAGAAAACATTGATGGCATTCTTCTGCCAGCCAGTCAGCAAATAACTTAAGCAAAGGAAGGGGACAGAGCAGCTCATGTGGGTCTCACAAGCCCTGTGAGAACTGGGCTGGTTTTGTTTGCCTAACAGCTAAAGTGATTACTTCTGCCACTCACCCTGAGAAAGCTCCCGGGGCTCCTGAGGACCCCTTCCCACTAAATAATGGCAGTTACCATGGTCCCAATCAGAAGTGGGGCAAGGGGAGAAGAGGAAACTGTTTGAGATGAATAAGTAATTCCTGGTACATTACCTTTGCTCGGCCTTTAAGTTCTTCATTTCCATGTTCATTGGCAGCTCAAAACCAAAAGGAAAAAAAAAAAAACAAAAAACCAAAAAAGGAACACCAAAAAGCCTCAACCAGTATTCTTTGTGTTGGTGAAAATTGGTCATGAGCCCTGAGATGCTAAATACAAAATCAGAAAGAAAAACCTACTTTACAGGAGAAAGGTGAAAAGAAAGTCTACATTTTCCCTAACATGTTATACTTCAGTAAATACAGCATAAATAAGGTCATGGAAGGCTCTTCTGCTAATTTTCTCAGTGACTACAAAACTGTGGGCTGTTTGTAATTACATCTCTGAAATATGTCCTTTTCTTTTGATACCTCAGGCTTCAGGGTTTCTGAAGTAGTCTCTTTTAAGTTTTATTCCCTGCTAGCTTTCCCAGTCTGTGCTTATTTGTGAGCAGCCTCCCTGGATTTTGTGAAACCAGGGTGCCCATGGAAAGAGGTGAGCAGCTGCTCAAAATACAGGTGAGCAGGCAGAGGCAGCCAAGGGCCAGAACGAGGTTATTTCTTTAAAGAAATTATTTCTCACCTAGTGAGGTGGCCTCATGGTACAAACTCTTGCTCTTTCTGGAGTAAGTCTCTATAGCAACTCCATCATCCATCGTCCAGGAAAAGTAACGCTCAGAAGTCAGTCTAGGCTGCAAAATTTTGTTTCCTGTCCAGTAGGAGATGGATTTTGTTCCATGATTTCAATTGGTGTTCTATCCATGCTAGAATCTTCTCTTCAAGTCTCGGGAGTTGGGTCTGATCAGCCTCTTGATCACAGTGCCACTACACAGAATTGGGATGAGGATGGAGGGTAAAGCTGAACCTGATAATTATGCAGTATTTGAAGGTATGCAGGATGTGTAGGTACATCCTGCTTCCTCTCAGCAGCTCTCTGTCTTTCTCACTTTACTCACTTTAATCCAAAGGCCATAGTAGTTGAAAAGATTTCATTTCTGACAGGTCAGGTTCTCAAGAAATTTTCTGTATCAGAGTAACCATTTCATATTTGCCCTTTTTTTGTGTGCGTCCGTGTGTGTGTGTATGAAAATAACTATTGAGTGAGTTGTTTGGATTGGCCACTTGCTCCAGATATTACTGTTAGAATCTGTTAATCAGCAAAAATACATGCAAGAAGTTTTTCCCTTTTTGTGTTCTGTAGAAGATTGTCCTACTTCTAATAATATGCCTGCTAGATCTTTCAGTAGTTGAACTGGATGCAATGTAACCAGGATGTGAACAAATACAATGTCCTGGAACAAGTAGTCATTAGTTGTAAAAGTTTATAATGGAATAAAAATTAATTTCTTTTAGTAGAAGAATCTATTTCTCTGGTTCTGGTTTTGCTTTAACTTGTGAATTGATTTTGCTTTATTATTAGCATGAACACTAGGTTTTGTTGTCCACTTCTGTTACTACTCTTTTAAAATGGTCCTGCGTAAGCAGGAAACTTTGACCATTAACAAGATCCGTAGGGTTTCTTAGCTATTTATCTAATCACATCTATTTCCCGGTATTGGAAGACTTAGTGGTTGGAAGCAAATGAATTTGAGTCAGATGCAGCTCTCAGACAGAAAGTTTTGGGGCTGGATTAGGAACTGACACAATCCTCTCAGTTGGCATCTGTATCTCTTGGACTTAGGTGCTGACTGTGGTCATTTGTGTTGCCTCTTCCAGATTCAAAGAGAGAACAGTATTTATCAAAAGCTCCACCTGGAGGAATTCTTAGATTTTGCTGTAAGGTTGTAGTTTACATTTAGATTTTTTTCCCTCACTTTGCCTCCTTTTGGCTAATTCTCCCCACTTTGAAATGTGAAATATCACAGTTTATATCACTGATCATTAAAATTAAAACAAACAAAAAAAGCTCCAGCTTTCAGTCATATACATATATATAGGGTGCATTCATCCACATTGCCGTAAGCTTCCTAAATTTCCTAGTTTACAGGCAAACTTGTTATCTCTGAGGTGTCAAATATGCACAGGCTGGACTCTAAATATTCCATTTCGGGAATGTGGACGTGCAGTTTCTATGTTGTAGCACTTGTCTCATGCTTCAGTTTGAGATCCAAAAGCCACTGGGTCGAAATGTTCTTAATTAAGGCTGTTCATATCTTTGAAAATCCCATCCATCTTAGATCTATATTATTATAGATGTGCTCTGGGTTTATTGGTTCAGCTTCTGTTGTGAAAGTAGCTGAAGAAACCAGACCAAACTAGAAATGAGACAAGTTCGCATCTTCATCAAAACTTTCCCCACGCTGAGGAGCTGTTTGGGATTAGAATCCTAGTTCGTGCTCATTATAGAAACAGTTCTTTTCTACGCGTTCGGAGCTGACATTTCCCTGAACTTTTTCAAATTAAGATATGGGGATGTGGTTTGAACTCATTGTTAGGACAGTTTTAAGGGCTTCGTTCTTCTGCAGACAGATGTGATGCAGTGAATTTCAGTGGGTTTAGAGCAGCATAAGACCAGCTCGGCAGAGGGAAAAATTAATTTCCTACCAAATCTGATCTTTACCAGAACCTGACTTTAGCAGCTGACTTGTCTGGTTTGTGCCTTTTAGCTTTGTGTTAAGATTTGTATTTACAGTGTCATTATGCACAAACTCTTCCAGAGAGAATGGGTTTTTTTCTTTCTCGTAATTAAAACGGTAGGAAGTAATGATGGACTGGGGAGGCTTGCTTTTCTGCAGTAATGAAGTGGACTGCTTTCAGTGGCTAAGAAAAAGAAGTTAATACACTGATTATTTTGGTCTGAACTAAGTCCCATTGTAAAAGATAGAAGTATTAAAATTGTATTAGACATGTAAAAAAATCACAACCCAGAACAGTAAACACATTGCAACTAGTCAGTATAGCTTTGATTCTAGTGCTCAGCTAATTACAAGAGAAAATATGGTAATTTCTTTCAAAATTTATCTGTCTCTCCCTGTTTTATCCCCCCCCCCCCTTTTTTTTTTGTCACCT
>VZTI01004733.1:335669-443008 GCA_013397865.1 Struthidea cinerea
CCCCCTTTTTTTTTTTGTCACCTAGGAATATTTAAACAAAAGTTACAGTCAGTTCTGCTGGCTTTGCTGAACCACATCCCTCTGCCCAAACCAGCAAATTCTGCCCCTCCCTGCCTTTCATTTGCAGTTCTTCAGCTCTCACCATTCCTGGGGGGACTGAGGCACCTCTCAGGGATCAGCTGAGGGTTGCAGGAGAAAGCCCAGCAGTTATGGCAGGACCAGGGCTCTGGGTGCCCAAGGTAGGAGAGAGGAGAGAAGCTGGGGAAAGGGGCAGTGATTGCCCTGCTCATGTCGTCAGGGAATAGCAGCTTGCTGAGAGTCTGCGCTTGTGTTTGAGAAACCCCATAAATGTTGGCAGCTCGGGCTGTTTGTATTTAATGTTTTCTCTCTTCTGTTTCTGAAAAGTGTTCGTGTCTCACTCTCCCAAGAACAGTGTCTCCTATTGTGTCACGGTGCCTTGGAAGCACAGGGACATGGAAAGGAGGAGAGTCAGTAACTTCTGGCTTACATGATCAGCCAGAAATTGAGATCGCTTATGCTATTTTCATGAGCCTCGCAAAGGGATAATGTGTTCCAAATTTTTCCTTAATGATTTGTAGTTAATTTAAGAACATATGGGAAAGTCCTTCCTTGGAGACAGATCCTGACTTCCCTCTGCCTTGGATTCAATGCAGCATCCATCATTCTGAGGTTTTCCTACAAGTCATACTAGAAGTCCTGTTCCAACTTTGTCCCTCCTGCATGTCATCGTACAGTCTCATATGGACATCCAGTTGGCTTTATGTCCTTCCACTTTTGCATGGCTGTGTTTTCGCCCCACAGGAGACATCTGGACTTCCTGGCTGGCCTCCTGGGGGTGAAATCCCCCCGTTCCTCAGCCACCTAATCCATTCAGCAGGCTGAATGTCTTCTCACTCTCCTGCTGAATGAAAGCTGGTTTTCACTCCCATCTGGTCCCTTGCTGTTTCGTACAGCTCCTGGAAGAATATTATTCATTCTCCTTTGCTGCTGTTAATTCTTTCATAAGAAATGTGCAAACCAAATTCCTACTTAAAATACACGTGCTGGGATGTTTCCAAAACATTTGGTGCTTGCTAGGCCAGCTGCTTATTGTGATGAACCTGTTTGTTCAACACATACCAAGACTCTGCTGTTTGGGTGTTGGAAATGTAAACACAAACATTAATATTGGTCTGGGATCCTGTTTTCCTTGGCAGATGAAGGCGACCTGGCACTGTGGGGCCACGAGATATAAATTATCCATTGATGCTGTGAATACTGCAGCAGACATTAGAATAGATTTAAAAGATGAACTAAACTTTTAGATCTTTCAGGAGGAAGTTTGAGTCAGATGTTTGGAGAATGTCTTTCTCTAAATCTTCTTGCACCTCCATCCTGTTGCCCACGGTTGTGTTGTAAACCCCCATTCCTCATGGGAATTCTGAAGTATCCAGCTCCATGAGCTCTTCTGATTCATTAAAAGCAAAATCAAAGAATGGGTGAGCATGCACACAGAGTTAAAGTATATCCTGATGACTAGAAGGCCAAAAGGCAAATAAGAACAGAACCCAGTAAGTATTTCTAACTTTTTTCCTTTTTTTTTTTTTTTTAAGAAAGAGACTTTGGCCTTGATTTTACAGTGTTTAACATTGGCAGTATTGTGTCTGTCGTGTTGGCTGTAATCCCAGTTCATACCAAGACATGAAATGTTAAGTGTATGTATGTTAAGTGCAAAGGTGAACCTTCTGGAGTACTGAGGGACTTACTTCTATGGCAGTCTGCCTTCTGGGGGGTTACAGTATTGCTGCTCTTACAGAAAAGATCAGGAAGATATGCCAGGCTTGCTGTCCTGGATGTGCCAGAGTGGTCCAGTTTGTGGTATGAAGGTGCTCCAGTATAGTCTCTCTCCTGAGCAGTAGCTCACACCTCAGCAGAAGCAGATGGCTGCTATCAGAACTATGTGAGGTTTCCCATCCATAAAATAAGGCCCAAAGTGTATTTATGTAGTGCAGAGTTTTCCCCCTCAGGACAGGACTGGATGGTTACTTAAATTTCCTTTGAAAAATGGAAGGGAAGCTATTTTCCTGTAAAAGAAAGATATGTGTAAGGGCTTGAGTTTTCTTAGAACTTTTTGGACTTAGGCAGGTTTTCTATGGAAATTACCCTCATTGCAATCTCTGTGTCTCTCTTCAGTTTCCCTTGCAATAGCTTTTCAAAATGTTGGTTGAATTTATTCAGATTTGACAGGGGAGAAAAGGTCTCAAAGATATTATCTTTGTATGAGTTTCATAAAAGTAGGCATCTAGATAGATGAGACTGTGATTAATACTCCCACTAAAGGAAAAAAAGGCACTGTAGGCTCAAGACATTATTAAACAACTGAGAGTCCATGCAGGAGACTGACAGGGAAACCTGCCTTCGGGCTGTGTCAGAGAGTCTGGCTGCTCCTGTTCCCATTCCTTTTGCCACACAGATTGCCCAGCATCCCAGTGCTGAGAGCAGCAAAGTAAAATGAGCCTCTGCCTTTTGTCCTGGATGTATATACAGTAGGATTTAGAGTAGGATAGCAGTGCACCTGCAGCATCAGCATGACACATCAGGACCTTCAGAGAGGACTCAGTGTTGGAAAGGGATCTGAATCCACCAAAACCAGCTGTTCTCCAGCCCTCCACAGTTCACAGGGGACTTTTGGTTGGTTTTGGCAGAGATCCTTGAAGAGGAGTAAGTTAGTCTATGATAAGCTTTAGGAGACCTTTTTGTGGCTGGGGATGTCATCATTCCTACAAGGTAAGTTCTACAGGTCAGTGACCACTGCAGATGGATGGGGATGCAGGAATGTCCAGGGAACCTGTGACCTGCCTGTGGGACTCTGCAGTGCCCCAAACAGGACTGACCAGCAGATCCAGTGTCCTGGCTTGCTGCTGTGGTATTTCCAGGCTAAGGAGACCTGGGCTGCCTCCATAGTGACATAGGAGGCTAAAACATCTGTGCTGCATCCAACCCTGGCCTTTACTTTGTGTAGCCAGCTTAGGCTTTCCTGAGATGTGTGACCCACCCTGCACTTCCAGCCTCAGAGTTAGTGAGGGAAAACCTCTCTGGTTTTGCTTTAAATGAAATCAGAAGAGCTCATGGAGCTGGAGACTTCAGAATTCCCATGAGGAATGGGGGTTTACAACACAACCGTGGGCAACAGGATGGAGGTGCAAGAAGATTTAGAGAAAGACATTCTCCAAACATCTGACTCAAACTTCCTCCTGAAAGATCGAAAAGTTTAGTTCATCTTTTAAATCTATTCTAATGTCTGCTGCAGTATTCACAGCATCAATGGATAATTTATATCTCGTGGCCCCACAGTGCCAGGTCGCCTTCATCTGCCAAGGAAAACAGGATCCCAGACCAATATTAATGTTTGTGTTTACATTTCCAACACCCAAACAGCAGAGTCTTGGTATGTGTTGAACAAACAGGTTCATCACAATAAGCAGCTGGCCTAGCAAGCACCAAATGTTTCCCATTCCTGAGCATCTTCTGTCCATGGGGGACCATGGCTATCATGAGTTTGAGGCCAGGTGATCGTCAGCCCATCATGGGCAAAGACAAGTGAGGCAATGTCACAGAAATTCCCACATGAAGGACAAATCTCTTGGTAGTTTTCCTGAGGACAGGGTCTCTCTAACCCCTTTACCAGCACCGCAGTAGCTGCCCTTTAGTGTCATTCAGCAATTCAAGCAAAGATGATCCAGCATCTCGTTGGTTTTGGTGTGCTGGGCTGCAGCTCCCCAGAGTAGGTGCCGGAAGCCCTAATTTTTGTCAGGAGGAGTGTATGTAAATAGGGCTGCATTCTTGCTTCCAGTAGAGCTTCATGAATTTGTGATCAATGAGGACCCCTGGAGCTCTTTGGAAAAGCAGTTCTGTGAGCAGTAGAGCTGCTGAGCGCTGGTTGCCTATGATTTATGTCTCGTGATTAGGTTATCTGGAATTTAATATGTTCCTAGTGCTAGTTAAAGTATCCTCAATAATGTCTCTCTCTTACGTGGAGTCTCTTGTGCCCAAGAAAGACTGTGATCACAATAGCAGGAAAATATTACAGCCTTACTCCTGTCCTTGCCTACCTGCTTTCAGGAAACTTATAAGAACACAAAACTTTTGAAGCAAGTGTAGTGCCATATCAGATTGAAAACACTCATAAACTCTCAGAGACAGAAAAATAAATATGCATGTCACAACTGCATCTGCCTGATTTCTTAGGGAGCCAAGCGTGGCAATGGAGTGGCAAAAAAAACTGAATGTCAATTCCAATGAAAACAGTAATGGTCATGTGTGAGCAGATGAAGTACAGCTTCTGAGAAGCTCTCACTACCATTCATTCTGTCTGTGCTTGGCTAGGAATTATCAACTAATATTTCTGGAATCAGTGTTTGGAAGTGCAGTGTGTCCTTATGTGCCAGAAGTAACTGTATTATGGTGAGATTTGGAGAGGCTGTGCAAGTTTTCTGGAGAGTAAGAGCCAGAATTACATATGGGTGTGTTATGATCCAGTCATAATAAGTTCATAGGAGTCCATGTGTGATCCCAGGCTTGCTCATCCACCTGAGTGCTTTTAGAAAAGCTCTTTCCATCACAGTCCATAACACCTGGTGACTGATGGGCAGCTTTTATTGACTTGATCATTCTGTCCTCAGAGACAACTTGATTCTCCCTGCCTAGCTCCTAAAGAACCCTTACTGTAAATACCTTCTTAAAGGTATTTCTGTTGGGGGGTCCTGTTGTGCCTCTGCCTATGTTTTAATCAATGTGGTTCAGTCAAGGTAGAGAAATATTTTGAGCCTGGTGCATGTTAGTTTTAATTGAAGAGGAGAAAAACTGCAGCATGATTGGGTCCTTGGGGAAATGGTGAATTTCTACAGCTGATCCTTTGAAAGATCTCAGCAGTTTTAAAGAGAGAGGGAAGAACTGTGAGTGAAGCAGCCAAGAGATGGAGGAACAGCTGAAGAATGCCAGCCAAGAGAGTGTGGGAACTGTGCTCAGAGATTTCTCATGTTTGGATTTGATCCAAATGAACCAAAAGCAGTGTGAGATTTTTCTACTTTTCTACTTTTCTACTGCAATGATTTTACTATTAGCAGACCTTTTTAGGAATCTTCTCATTTCAATACTAAGAAGAAGATGGTTTCTGTGTCTATGTGGCGATTTGTCAGAAACAGTTTTGGCACACTGGCAGTGCTGGAGCAATAGACTGGAGCATGGAAATGCTGCTGCAGAATCGCAGGAAGAACAGGGACAGCGTCTTAGCCAGGGTGTTGGTGGCTGATCTCCAGAAGGTCTTGGTCACAGGTTAGAGGAAGAGGCTGAATCCTCTTGGCTACTCCAGGCCATATCCTATGTGAATTCCATAGCCAGGGCTAGCAGTTTGACATTGTAAATCATGGAAAAAAATAATGGCTATAGATTAGAGTGAGAGGCAAAAGGTGATGGGGTCATAGCTGGGGAGAAAGCTCAAGTATGAGTCTTCTCAAAGAAGATTTGGGATTTTAGAGGAGCCCAGGGCTGCTGGGTTTTCTCTGCTTCCGCAGTGAATTACTTTGCCAATGGTTAAAAACCATTTCATTTGTAGGTTCCATCTGGGCGCTGTGCAGTGGTAGCAGCACTGACCCAAGGCTTGAACCTGTCTCAGTTGTAATTAATGGAAAAACTCCCTTTAAAGTCAGAAAATCAGGAATTGAGTCTTAAGACACTTGAAATGTTACTGTCAGTGGAAATACACCTGCCCTGATTGCTCTGTGTTCCACTCAGGTCACATGTTTCAGCTCAGCAGCTCTCAAAATTTCCAATGTATTCACCACCCACATGCTCAGATCTCGAGATGTTAAAGTCATGAGTATTTTTCTTTCTTTTCAAATAAGTCATGGCATCCCTGGCTCTGGAGACAGCCCAACAAATAAGTAGCTGTAACTGAAGTATTTGCTGTAGCTGGGAACTGTACAGAGATCAATTAAAACAGTCAGTTTATGCTCGCTGGGAAGTTTCTCAGATTTGGGAACTAAAACCTGTAGTGCTGGGATTCACCTCAAAATAAATGAATTTCAAAAGCTTGAGCCTAACCTCATTCAGATCTTTCTGGGATCTAGGAAAAAAAAAAACAAAACGAAGACATCAGTTTTGTTTAGAGGCTACGATAAAGGTTTCTTTTTAGATATTTACTACTTTAGAAGTAGTTTCTCCCCTGTGTAGGATTGTGGTCCCTTGGTAGATCTGCAGAACCACTTTACAGGAAGAGTGAACCAATCTATGGCACAAAATGTCACTGCAGTCAGTGCTGCATAGTTATCCGAGTGCACACACCTCACACCTGAAGGGTAGAATTATACTTTATTTTCTGTGAGTATCCTATAACAAAGTAATGTGAGGGCTTGTTTGAATTGCCTGGGATGTGCTACCCCCACATCTCCATGGAGTCGGTGTCTGGATAGGGCTGAGCTGAGAGACAGAGGAGCAGGGGAGGGGACAGACCATGCACCCCAGTGCTCGGCTGTCCTTTACTTTGCCACTGCAGAGTCTCTGGCTGTGGTTTGCATTCCCAGCACCGTGAGGTAGCCAGGCAAAGATGGCAGGCTGTGTTTAATGATCCCCATGCTGGCACGGAAGGAGGTTGAGTCGGAAGGCAGGGAGCTCGTGGGGCACAGTGGCAGCTTGACTCACACTCTATGGGCTCTCACTGTCAATACAGCGGTGCTCTGAACCATTAATAATAATGTGATGTTTTGGCTGGGGGAAATAAGTGTCTCTTGAAACCACATTTCTGCCTTCCACGCATCCCGTTCCAGCACTCATCTGTATTTATTGAATAAGGTTAATGGATTATTTAGCAGGTTTCTGCAGCCATTATCAGAGAGCACACTCTGTTTATGTGGCTGGCCTCTCCTGTTCTGTCAGTGTCATGAGCTACTCAATTAGAAAAGGGAAATAAAAAGTATGTAATAGGTAACTATGGTTACCTGTGATGTGGGTTTTTAAGAAGTGCTCAGAAAGCTAGTGGCAACAGAGTTTGGAAGTTCAAAGCTGTAATTTATTCAAGAACTCTCTTGAATCAGAGTATCAAAAGCATTTAGAATAGATTCAGAACATTTTCTTTTGTGGAAGAGTGTTGCAGTCCTGAGCAGAAGCTGTTGTACAGACCGACTGCTTGCTCTGCTCATGTGAGAAGAAAATAGGCGAGGGAGAGGGTAAATATGCCCTTTTTCCACTTTTCTCTTGCAGAGCCCCATAGCCCTGGCACTGGAATAGCTTGTGAAAGTGGTGGTTTCTGGAAGTAGTGCTACTATTGTCCTGTTGTTTCCCTATTTACTCTGAAACAGTGATTTTAAAAGCGATGAAAATACAGAGCCCCGAAGCTGCGTGAGCTTCAGGGGCATCTTTCAAATAAAGGTGCCTACCTCAGAAATTCAGCCCCAATCATGCTGTTTGCTCAGAAAATAAAATAAAATAAAATAAAATCCTCCTAGCTTAATTTAATGAGGACACAGAATAGTGCTAAGAGCTTTTAATAGGACTGAAAGTGCCCTATGAAACATGTCTTGAGGTCAAAAATTTCACCTCTCAAGTGTTTCAGTTGAATGCTGTACATATTTGCCTTTTGCAAAGCAGAGAGCTGTTGTGGGCTCTTCCTGTGGGATTTTTGTCTGAACACACAAGATAGTGCCACCACAGTGTTCCCTGTCTGCTCCGTGGGCACTGCCTAAGAGAAGGGGAGAGTAATTTCAGCTGTCCAAAAACACTGTCTCAACCAAACCAACCAAGTACACAGGGTGCAGGAAAGACCTGTTTTGTCACATATTTTATTATTGTAACATGCAGCTACGTAAGATGAATACTGGAAAACCTTGCATCCAGTGCATGACCTGCCAGTTTATCAGCACACTTCCAGAGGAAAATTAGCTGCTACAGGGTCAGGAGTCATTTCCCTAGAAAGCTGTCTAAAAAAAAGTTTTTAATTAAGAGAAGACGTTGGACTCAACTCTCTGTTAGATGTTTGCTGGATCCCACCTTTACACAGGAGGTTTTGCTTTGCCCTAAGTTCATTGTCTAGTAGGCCAGCAGAGAAATTCTGAAGGCTCTAAATGCTTCCCCCAATTCCTCCTGTTTAGCTGACTTGAAACACAAGAGCATGTAATTTGTTAAGGCTGCACAAAGTTGGGGATATTGCAGTTTAGTCAGGTGCAGGGCATGGCCATGAAAGGTCAGGGTGTGGTATGGTTTGGAGTGCTGGAGAGTTTCCAGTGTGTTTGCACTGGGCCTGTGCTTGTTCTGAACCTGAGGGAAGGCTGTGCTTTTATCTGTTAATCTGGAGGTTCCTTATTAATAGGCTGCACACTTCATTGATTTTTAATTAATTTCTGAAGAGACACAGAGGATAAGTGCTGCAGCCCACAGACATCTCTGTACTTATTGCAGTCCACATCTCTATTGATTGCCTGCCTAAGGAGCAGAAGTAATCCATTTTAAATACACTTTCTTGGAGAGACTGAATGCACTGCACAATACACTCTCCCGACTGTAATTGCATTGGCAAGAGGTCAGTGGCTGGGTGGGGGAGACATAGCCCATTGTTCAAGTTTGCTGCTCTGGGCTTCCTTCCAGGAAGGTGGGCAGTTTGGAATTACAGGATCAGGAAAGCACTGGTCACAACTCCCCCATTACAGTTGCACTGGGAACTCCATTATAGGCTACTTTTAGCCTTCCTGCCTCTTCAGAGGAAGGAGCTGGAGCTGGTCTAACAGAAGCAATTAATGTAAGGGAGAAAAATAGCATTCAAAAAGCCTGTTCAAACTGATACCTCTCTTTGGTTGCCACTTTGAAAAGCATCAAACACTTTCCAGGAGTATGTGATCCACTGGAAACCTGAAGTCTCTGAGCACTCCCCAAATCAGCGGACAGGTATGTTCCTTCTGCTGGCGTGTATAACACAGATTACTATGATTTCTTTTGAAAGAGCAATTTGAAACAGCCTTTGTCATAAGGACTGTGATCCTGCCAGTCTCTAAACTGTAGTTACTTTGCAGTGAGTGTTATTGCCCAGCAAGGAGAGTTTTGCAGTAGTAAGTTTGTTATTTAGGCAGTTAGTTCTTGTTTAAAGGCCTTTTTCACAGAAAAAGGTGGTGTTGGTGCAGTTGCAGCCAGAACTGCACAAAGTGCACTGGTGATATGTTTATTGTAAGCACAGCTACAAGCTGCAATTTCTCTCTCCTCTTTGGGCTGCAGTCCCCTGAGCTGTGGTTTTCTTCAGAGCTAATGGGAGAACATCCCTGTCCTTTCGAGCTCTTTGGGAATAAGGGAGAGTAACGTAGTCTGTCCACACAGCCCAGGAGGCTGGGACACCTGGTCCAGGTGAAGGGGTAACACAGCCGGTATGACCCAGCTTGCCCACTGAATGGAGAATGGAGCTGGCATAGGAGAGCACCTTGCGCCCAGCTGTCTTAAGAGAGGACTTGAGTTAATTGCAAAATAGAGATTAGATACAACTCTGTAGCTCCCTCCCTCAGGAATCTCATGCTTGGGAATGAACTTTGCAGTAGCTGCACAGATGTGGCTGTAGGTGGGACCAGAACTCAGAGCCACATCCAGTATGGCCAGTATTGAAATAAATACCTGGTCTGCATCTCATTGCTTATGCTACTTAATATATTTATGTAACATCTTTCAGAAGAAGATGAAGTGCTTCACAGACTCTTTATATTCAGCACCACCTAATCCAGAAAGCTGCACAATTTGAGGGAGCCTGGGAGACAGCTCATCTTTCCACAGGAGTTCAGACAAAGGACGTGTTTGAAGATGCAGTGGAACTAAGGCCCCTTCTGGTGTTGCCTGAGGAGCTTCAGCACCTACCCAGGATAGAGAGCTTTATTTTAAGGGTCCCAAAAGCCAGAACTGAGAACCAGTCAATTCAGCAGTGACCCACTTATCTGTGCCGTGAAGGGGTGAGATGACTTTCCTGAGATATTAATTTAGGATTGGAGTGGGTCTGGGCCCATCAAAATGTCTGCTCAGTCCAGTCAATTAAGTATTGAAATGTCATAATCTTATGAAATTGCTTCTCCTCTCATTTCTTTCCACTCTTTCTCCCTTTATGAATCACCTGTCATTTTGGAATAGACTGCATTTTTCCTGTAGTTCTCATCTAATCAGCCTCATAGCCTCTTTTCGTTCACTTTTGCTTCTTGAGTTTGTTTTGATCTGTTGTGCTTTAGCATCATCTTTATTTTGTGTCCTGGAATAGAGTTTAGCAGTGTAGTAAATCTGGCCTTTGGACTCCTATTTCTGGAACAAATAAACTGCAGCTGCCACATGGTGCAAAGCAAATATCTGATGCTGACTTCTTTTTATTCAGACTTGTTCTTTTGATGTGCAACTGGCACTTTTATATTGCCACAGGTAGTGTGTGTCCTCCTGCGTTTGGTATGAAGCCAACTCATCCCAATTTTGTGCTTCAGCTGAGCCAGCCCACATGTGAGCGGACAGAATTTGTACTTCTGGGTGAGCCACAAGTGGAGAGATGTAAGACTGACCTATGTTCAAAACATTACCGCCCTTTTCACAGCAGAACTAGCTCAAGTTACCTGTGCAGGAGTTGGATTTTCACTGGTTGTCTTTCCATAGGAATAATAATCCAGCTGCACTGGGATCCCATCTCTTGAGTCAAGTTCGGATAGTCTTGGTCTTGCTTCTGTGTACTCTGAACTGTTTAGTCTGAAAACTTTTAGCAAAGTCACAGCAGGACTGTTAGGAAAGCGCTGTTATCAGCAGTGTCCCCTCTGCTCATGTCACACCTGCTCAGATGGCAGGTCTGGCAAAGTTTCCATCATCTGGTCCTGCTCAGGTGGACAGGACCAAAGCAACTGTAGGAAAATCCAGATAGTTATATCAACTTCATGTCCTAAGTGCATCTGAAAGTGGCCAGCTTGAGATAAAAGCACTTTTACCGTGAGATACATTTGCTACACATTAAGAGCACATTACTTCAAACTTAAACTGAAGAGAAGTGAAACCTTGGGCGAGCTAGTCAAGTGAGGAGGAGATGGGAAGAAATACATTACTATCACATAAGCTTTCTTTGTTTGCCCTTTACCAAAGAGAGAGATTAACTTACCCCCTAAAATTGAACTGAACTCCTAAATACTTGGGCTTATAGCACAGCACAGGATGCAGGAGTGGTTCTCCCTTGCCAGCTTCACCAGGGCTGGCAGAACTCCAGACATTTTCGGAAATGGCAGGTGACCTGGTGGAGGTGTGCTTGGCACAAGGTGTGAGTCCCCAGCTCGGGCTGGTAGCATCCTAGCATCTCTCTTCCCTCCCCTTGGCTGTGAGGGTGACCTCCAGTGCCAGATCTCAAGCCGACATACACAGGACATCACACCTCTGCAGCTGAGTCAGTGGATTTCAGAGCAGTGTCAGTCTTTCTCTCCCACAGCTCTCTCTGGAGGAACAGCTACCTGGATGAGTCTGGTTGCTCCTGACAACAAAGGGCACAGTGTTTTCCTTGAAAATGTATTTAGCCCCAGGCAAAATTACACCTTTTCCGTGGGGTATGCAGGGGAAAAGATGATCATTTGAGGCTTTCTGCAGTGATTCACATTATTAAGCAAGCCTCAAGTTATTAGGATGGTAGGAGAGCAGTCTCCAAAGCTGCAGATTAATGTCCATGAGACTGGAGTTGGACTTGAAATTTTCTTCCTTCATATACCTAAAGAATGAATTTGATGAATTTGCCATGTGTGCTGGCTTTGGTGGGTGGAAGTTATTATCAAAGAAAGACAGGTTGCTCTTAATTTCTGGGTGAGATAAGATCAATGTGCCCTCAGTTTCGGGAAACAATTATATTTAATGTAGAAAACAACCAAAAGTCACACTGAGAAAAAGTATTTATAGAGGGTTTGCTGTGGGCTGTTATTGCTGAAGATCTTGGGGCAGGTGAAGGTCTTTATACTTACTTTTTAAATTGGATTTGTTCTTGCAAAATGATGTCTTGCGTCTTGCAAGACAGAAGACATATGTTAAACTTTAGTTAGGGATTCAACACACTTCAGTTCATCTTTAGCAATTATCCCAAAAGGACTTCGCGTTTAATTACTTACATACCTGTTAGAATTCTATCCTGAGTAATGAATACCTTTTTTCTGGAGATGAAATCCAGGCACCTGAGGGAAAGACTCAGACAAGACTCATGCGGTTCAGAGTTGGGCATTCCCTGCGCAGCAGCTGCCACTTCTGAAACAAATCCAGAAGCATCCTCAGCAGGGAGGTGGGACTCCGAAAAGTCCAGAAAAGTGAAGGAAACCAAATTACAGCATCTGAAATAGTCTGTGCTCATACCTCTTGCACTCTGACCTGTACAAATGGAGGCTGTGCTCAAAAGCTTCCCCCAGAAGCTGGGAGGCAAATTACAGCAGCAGCAGCAGAAAGTAACACTGCTTATAATAAAGTAAGGAAACTTGAGTCAAGTTCGGATAGTCTTGGTCTTGCTTCTGTGTACTCTGAACTGTTTAGTCTGAAAACTTTTAGCAAAGTCACAGCAGGACTGTTAGGAAAGCACTGTTATCAGCAGTGTTTTGACCTGCTGATATTATGAAATTATGACCACAACTTCAAGGCACATCACAAACCTGTGATTTGCCAGAAAAACTTCATTTTCCTTTTTTTAAAAAATCCTTTTATTCTCCTATTTCCTCCACCAGCCTAGCTTTGGTGATACTTCCACAGCACTGGAAATCCTAATACTTTATGAACCTAATTTGATGTTTGTACACTGAAGTTCAGCACTTGGAAAGATCAGAAAGCTGTCCAAGATCATTGTCTTCTCTTGTCCCATGGATTTTTTGACATAAAGTCTCCTTTCCACTGTCCCACTTCAGTTTATTGCCAGCACATTATCTTATTTTCAGGTCTGATATTTTTCTTGTGAAAAGAGCAAACCTGACTGTACCTGAAGTGACCATTCCAAAGCTGTCACAGTGCCAGAGAATTTATAAATACTCCTTAATAAAATTGCAGAAGATCTTCTTTTTTTCATAGCTCTTAAGGAATAACTTGTAGTCTATTCAACTCATAAAATGCCTTCCTTCCTGGTATTCTCTCATGGGTTTTTTGGGTGGGGATGCCACCAGCTGTGTATTTTTTATCATACTTCTGTATCATGTTAAAAGATTAAAGATTCATATAGAGCTTTTTTTCCTGCCAAGTTCGAAAATGCCTTCAGGTGGTGGTTCTCTGCATAATATATGTTTAGACAGTATTGCTGCAGTGAATACTATAGGATTCCCTTTTTTAGATTCTTTTCCTTCCTCTTGGATAGTCTCATTTATTGAAAATATATACATATATACCTTTTCATTTATACTTCTGCCACCCACATTTAAAGCTTGTTGATACGGTATCAGGAAAATTGAACATGTTTACACTGGGTATTCCCAAGAGGATTTACATTTCTGCAGACCATGGGCTCTGCAGAGGATTTTGTAGCTGCCAACCAACCCTACAGGGACTAGTTTTAGTTTTTAGATAACACAGGTGGGAGAAAGCCCCGAGTAGGTTGTTTGACAGAGGTGAAGCAAACTGAAGTACAATGATACACAGGCAGTTATTTCTGCCCTCTTTATGGATAGAAAAGAAAACCCGCTGTGGTATTGCTGGGGAGCAATATGAGGTGTTGGTGATTACACATTTTCTAGTTCTTGAAGGAGTGTGAGGTTAGGATGAATAAAATAGAATCTTACTAAAATGATACTAAATAATAGCACAAAATTGGAGTAAATGGAAGTGAATGAATAGAATAAGCAGTGAAACATCCTAAAGTGTTAGCCTGCAAGTTTAAAAAATGCTTGAAATTAGAGACAGTAAAATAAGACCAAATAGGCATGGTTAAGAATTTGGTTGTGTAACCCTTTCAATGAAGGATGTTTTTGCACACCTTACCATCCATTCCTGCCATCATTAACTAGAATCAGGAGGCTAAAGCCTTGGTACAGGTCATCCATTTTGATTTTGGCCAGACAAATTCTGTATTTTCATTTTGGCCGAAAGTAATCTGCAATATTTTCATATTGTTTCAGTGCTGTTAGGTACAAGTTAATCTATTAAAAATTATAATTTTATTTGGGCCTGACATATTCTAATGCCAGCAGAATTCTCTCATCAACTGGTATCATGGTGTGATTCTTGTGCAACTCACAATTGTTTAGCTCATGAAATTTATTTGTCTTTTTTTTCTAGGGGTTTTAAGTTGATGTCAAAAAACGTTGATGTCAAAAAAACATTAGTCTTGTAAAGACTTACAATTCTGAGGGTCAAAAGCCTAATGTATTGATTTGCAATTAGCAGGAGGGTGTTTCTTTCAACCAGCAGTGCTTCTAAAGAATAACTTCAGTTGTTTTATGCCAAAGAGTCCCGTGTCCTCTTTCAAGCCTCCTTCACGCTGACTACATGAAATAGTGTTTATGCCAAACATTCTTCCACATATTTTCAAAGCTTTTACTGGTGATTGCACTGAAATTTTTCACCTAACACCAGTTTAGGACTCAATTTGATGCTTTTTGTATAGACATCTACTTACATAGGATCCCAGAGGTGGAAGGAGCCTTAAAGCCGATCCAGTTCCAGCCCCTGCCATGGGCAGGGACACCTTCCATGAGACCAGGTTGCTCCAAGCCCTATCGAGCCTGGCCTTGGACACTTTAAGGGATGGGACAGCCACAGCTTCTCTGGGCAACCTGTGTCAGGGCTGGGTCCAGAGACCATAGGTGGCAGCTTGTATGGGGACAGGTACCTGTGAGCTCCTTAGGCTGTGAAGGGATAATAAAATCTGGCCCATGGCACTGAGTAATCTGGTTATTTTAATCACTACATGTGACTCTCTGAATTATCATCTGTATTGTGGGATAATATGATCTCTTTGCTATTCAGCAATGACTTTTTAAAAATTATCATATATATTATACAGAGCTAATATATTAAGAGATACCTTAAAGGCAATTATCAAGTGTGTGATTTCATCTGTAGGTTCTAATAATGATGGTTAATGTCATAAATGCCTTTTAATGAAATTATAGGCTTGTAACCCTGCCCAGCTATCCTTTGTGTATCATATAATTAATAAGACCAAGCTTTGGTGTTGATCTCAGTGTCACAAAGCATTGTGCAAATTTCCATACTGATGGTAGATGGTTAGTCTCCCATCAGAATAAGAATAAGGTTTAGGCCAGGCAGCTTGAGTATATGTTACCTTATCTTTAAAGGCAGCTGGATGGACTTGTTAACAAAAGTACTTCTAACAGAATATATATGCTCATAAAAAAAAGGGCCATTGATCTAATGTCTTATTATAATACTACAGGCAATATTTTAAGGGAGTGAAACGGTAAGGGAGTTGCAGCACTTGGAATAAAGAATTGTTTTCCTTCTAATCCACTGAGGGTAGTGAAAATTTGTGACTAACTTAAAAACCATTTGAAGATGGACAAGCATCTTCGTCTTGATTTGAAGACACTTGTCTGGAATGTAACAGAACTGGGATTGTTTCCCAGTGTGGTCTAATTTCTGGGGGGCTTTGGCTAAATTGATTATTTTTTATGGTCATCAGATTTCCTGTCTGAAGAACAAGGGCCGTAATACTTCTTTTCTTTGTCTGACATTCCAGTTTTTAAGCTTGCTGCAGCAAAAGAGTTATCTATGTGTTATTTTGTTGGTTTTTTTCCTTTTGGTAATTGAATCTTATAGAATCATTCATACTGGAGTAACTCAAGGTCATCTAATCCTGCCTCCTGCTCGGAGCAAGAGCAATGTTGAACTTCTGCCTTCTAGGCCATTTTCTCATTATAATTACTCATAATTGAACCAGACATTTTATATGTCACCAGTGGAAGTTAGTTCTCAAAAAACATGTAAGACTTATTAGGATTATTGTCCTGTTCTTACTCCTTCAGGGAATGATGTACCTGGAAGAGAGGAGACTCGTCCACCGGGACTTGGCAGCCCGCAATGTCCTGGTGAAATCGCCAAACCATGTGAAAATCACAGACTTTGGCTTGGCCAGACTTTTGGAAGGGGATGAAAAGGAGTATAATGCTGATGGGGGGAAGGTGAGTACTGAACATGTCTGGAAGTAAACTACCACGCTGTGACAAGCCTCCTGAAGTTACTCCTTAGGGCAGCGTGTCCCTGTGGGACTGTTATCCGTGTCAGAGTCTGTCAGTGACTGAGCAAAGCCCTTGCAGAAGAACTGTGTTGTGAAAGCACGCATAAAAGCTGCTCATTTTTTGCACAGTGAGCTTATCCAGGCACTGAAACATAATTGCATGAGCAGTTTTCACACTCAGAATTAGGTTTTGTTCACGTGCTCCAGTTTGTGTCTTGTTTTGAATACTTCAGTTCCATGAGTGATGGATATTCTGGGGCATTCTTGCCCAGCCTCTTTCTCTGGCCAATATACACCTCAATAACGCGCAGTCCCATTTTCCCAGACAAGTATTTTTTGTGATAACAAAAGGGAAGGCCACAGAATATGAGAATTTAGCTCTTCTGTCACACTGGAAGAGCCTGTGTATGTTATGTCTTGCATCCACCTCTCCAATACCATGCTGAATGCCAGGCCACTAAAAGCCAGCTTGAGGATAATTTTGAAACCAGACATTTTCCCTTATTACTATCCAGCAAACCACACCATGGCCATGTAGTGCCTTACCTCATTTCTGCTAATTTCAGATTAATGCATGATAAAATTCAGAAGGCAGTAAGTACGTGGTGCTTCTGGCTGCTCCCTAAATATCTTGAAATTCCCCATTTCAATCTGTCACTGAATCCCAAAGGATTCTGCTTCACCTGTCATTCCTTTTCCTGGATGTTCTGTTTGCTTTCTGTCTCCTTGCTATCTGTGGTTGTTTGTGCTCACTCATGCCCTTGTCTGGGACAAACAGCTGCTGCCAGTGTGTGCTGTTCTCTGGGATGAGCTGCTGCCTTGTTTGTGTGGCTGCTGCCCTTGGATCACCTGGGCAGGTCAGTCAAGGAAGTGAAGAGCTTGAGACCAAGTGCTTCCTCATTTCCCCATGTAAAGAGACCTCCTGTCAGGGAAGGTGGGATTTTGGCAGCTTTCCCTGATTCCTTCATTTCTGTAATTCTCTTCTCGGTAACCCCTCAGCCTCTTCCCTCCATCAGACAGTGAATGACAGAAAATGAGTTGATCCTTGCAAACCAGCTGTTCCCTGGCAGCTGTGTCTTGGACTTGTTACCCTGCTGAGAGCTCTGGAGCAGGATTTACATCAGATGTGTCACTTCCCAGGTCCATAGAAGCATCCTGTGAACTCCAAAGGACATTGGCAGTGCCAAGTTGTATTGAGAGCATGCTAAGGGAGGTTCGGACTGGACAATCAAGTGGTCGTAAACAGAGGTGGTGCAGTTTCCATCCTTGAAGGTTTTCAAGTCCAGATGGAACAAATCCCTGAGTAACTTGGCCTGATCTCCTAGGTAGCTGAACCTGCTGTGAACCTGAGGTGGGACTTGAGGCGTCCTGAATCACTTCCAGCCTGAGTTATCCTATCATGAACAAGGCAGCTTTGCTCCTTCAGCAACTGTTCACGTCTGTAACGACCCAGCCATATACAATGGGAATGAAAGCAATGCACTTCTGCAGAGTTTAGTGGGGGAGGATGAACTGTCTTTGCAAAAGTTAAGGCAACCTTTATTACAAGGCGCTATTTTTGCCGTAACTCTGTAGGTTATGTTCATTAGGGAACTTAATGGAAGGTAGTTTCATAATGAAGACACATCCTCTGCTTTCACACCCACCATCTGTTCAGATTTTGCCTGCAGTTATGCATCCCTTTGGTTTATTCCAGTACCTCTTCCATAGTTCCAAATTAGAGGCAACCCATACAAGTCCCTGCCAGGTAAAAGTCTCCTAAGTGTTTGTCCATCAGAAATTCACAGACTGTTAGGCTGTGCCTGACGGGTGCAGCTCAGGAATGGGACACACCATGAATCCCATTTTAACACGAACTCAAGAGGGTGGGCCCTAATGCAGGAACGAGGTTTGGTTTGCCTGCACACCTTTCTCAGTCGGAAGAGACGAGCTCACCCCGAGGGTGATTCCCTGACATGGGAACATGGGGCAGCTGACTTAGTTTGGGGGGTAACTTTTCTCACTGCAGTGCTGATACAGAGAAATGGGATGGCTAAGTTCCTGACAAATATGAGGAGTTAACAATAAAGCACTGCAAACTCTCCTCATTGCCTGTTTACCCTGATGACGATGATGATGATGGGGACGGTTAAGCGTTACAGTCACTGCATTGTAACCTGGCCTCATTAGAGAGCAGTTGAGATAGCAGTGTTGCTATCTCAGATTGCAGAGATTGCAAACTGTTAAGGAAAAAGAGCTTCTGTATTCCATCTTCTCTGCTGCACTTCAGATTTAGGGGAATTATATGCAATTTTTGCATTGATCCCTCTTCACACAGCTTTGATGAAAACATGAGTTGTTCCACTACTTCTGAATCAGTAAATATCAGAAGTTCTGCAGGCAACTGGTTCGTCTTTCTCACCTCCAAGTTTTATGAGGCACAGCCCCCTTCTAGAGGGCAGGAACAGCCATTTTCTCTGTGGGATAGTGCTGCTTCTTTTCAAGCTTGCTGTTGAAGGAGGCAGGGAGAAAGCTGATGTCTTCATACAGGATCTGTTTGTATTGTTTTAATAATGTATTTCTAAGGTTACGTTTCTCTTGTCTTTCCCTAGATGCCAATTAAGTGGATGGCTCTGGAGTGCATACACTACAGGAAATTTACCCATCAGAGTGATGTGTGGAGCTATGGTAAATCTTCATGTGATTAGTTTAAAAAGTTGTGTCTTTTAAAGCATTAAACCAAATTGTGTTAGTATGTTAAAGATACCCTCTTTTCCCAAAGGAGTTAATTCCAGAAGTGTTTGCTCTTCAGGTTTTTTTTTCCCTTTAAATGTGTAACTCTGAGCAGCAATTGTTACTGTCTCCTGTGTTACTTCCCTGCTCACTGAAATATATTATCATGATGTTCCCCGCTGGGGTGAGTGCTGCAAGGTCTGGTCTGGTAGCAGTTTGGCTGATTATTATGACAGAAGAAGACCTCTTTCAGCTCAGCCACAGATTCATAAAAATACAGCTGCAGGTCACAATTTTCAGCAGTCTTTGAAAAGCTCAACTCTAAAAGCCATGAATGTCAAAAAACATTTTCAGGCTTATGGGACTTTCTCTACCTAGAGTCAGATAAAAGGGAATTTGTCATAATACAGAGCAAATATGGCAAGAGAAAGAAAAGGAAGAGACAAGTTCTCCAAACTAACTAGAACAAGCATCTATTTAATTTCACAGATAACTTGGGAATTGGTGAGCTACACACACAGAGAAAAAGTCGTATTTGAGAAATGAGGTGTTCGTTCAGTGTTGCTAATGCTTATACAGACAAGCTGTTTGCCACATCTGCTGAGGTCTCTGCCTGTTTATCTGGTATAGCTATTACTAATAAAATCATGTATACCTTTGTAAATGGAAATTTTCAGCAGTATCTGGGGCTATGGAGTCCTGTTTGCATTTCCTGTTCTGCATTTGAACCAAAAGGGTGTACAGCTCTATTCATTACTCACTTTTACCTGTGGGTAGCAGCAAAAGACACTGTTTGCTGTGGCTGGGTAGCTGCCCTCTTTTAGTCAGCTGAGAAAAGCCTTGGAGAGTTCAACTGATCTTGTAAAGCTGTTCTTTCTCTTCAAATTCTGTATACCCTGGATCACTCAGGAAAAAATATGCCTTCATTTATGACATTCATTTTAAATGCAGGAAACCCAGAACATCTATAAGCAGAAAGGAAAAGTCCATAAACAATTGACAAGTTATGTTTATTTAATGTCAACAAGGAGATGAATGAGGGTGAAATAAATGTGGTTGACTCATGTGGTAATTTTGCCCATCACTTTTCACGTTAGCATGACATTTGTCCAAATGTGGTACTGATCTGGAGGTGTGCTTAAAATGACCTTTGCAGTACAAATAAAAGTTAAAGAGAGCAGCTTTTTCAATATTTAAGATTCTGTTTGGGCACAAATTCTTTTACTTATGATATATGATCTTTATTTCCAGCTCTGAAGCCAAAACAAATTCTATGGCTCTTCAAAAAGAGAATCTTGGGTTTGTAGCACAGCACTATCATAAATTCAAATCCATAAGGTGATTTAAGGGAAGAAATAATAGCAGTGGCTGTGAATGACTTACAAGGCAAAGCCAACGACCTAATGTTACTCAGTGCTGTACCTTTGTGGGAAATTGATGCTCGAAGCTGGGGAACATCTGCGCTTTTTCCCTTAAAATAATAGAGTACATCAGCCATTCATTTCCCTTTTTGATAAAAGAGCATGGTGCATTCTTTTGTTATTGCACCCATTTACTTTACCACCCTTCATTTGTCTCAGACCTTTCTTGTGTGCCTCAGGTCTATCACACCATTTCTTACACCAATAAAAATGAGGGAAGTTGCTTTTGAAGATTACCACAAAGTGCTGTTTCACCATTTTCCCGAGTTTTCAAGTGGCAGACTTCCATGGTTTAAGCCCAGACAGCAGCTAAGCACTGTGTAGCCACTTGCTCAACTCCTCCTGTCCCCCCAGTCCAAACTTCAGTGTTTTTCCAGGCACTGGTGAAGAAGAAGAGATTCCAGTCCAGAACTGGGCCAGGATACTCTGCTGTGAGAGACTCTGGGGGAATCTGAGTAGTGTGACCTCAAACACTAACACTCCTTCTTCTGCCTAGGAGTCACCATCTGGGAGCTGATGACCTTTGGTGGGAAGCCATATGATGGAATCCCAACTCGAGAGATCCCTGACCTCTTGGAGAAGGGAGAGCGGCTGCCCCAACCCCCAATCTGCACTATTGATGTTTATATGGTGATGGTGAAGTGTAAGGAATTGTCACTTTTGATACCCCTGTGCTCGCTGCAAGAGGAACACTGGTTTAGAACGTTTGCATAGGTAGTCTCTGACAGAGCTGGGGAACAGGGCAAGCTGCTGCTGCAAAACAAAAGCTTCCCAAGATACTGTAAATTCCATTAAAATACTGCCTGCACATCTTTTGCAATTTTACAATTGTTAGCCATGAAGGGCTGAGTTAGCTCAGCTTCTTATTACTGTCAGATGTTATCTCATATACTTGGTGTGAAGTCAAAATTGGATGATTGTTATTGTAAACCCTTGTCATTTCCATGACAATTGATTCTGATGTAAAAAAGATAGTATTAAACATAATTATGGCACATGGATACCCAGCCAGTGAAGGTTGTGAGGAGAAATCCCATTTCCAAATATTGAGGAAAGAAATCACAAATGTTTTATTGTTAGTAGCAAGAACGATGATTGCAATAGTAATAATAAAAAGTAAAATTAATAGAAGAAATGCTACAGAGAGGATTATTTTTTTATCATTCTCAGTCCAGTACAAAAATTTATGATTATTTTTACTTTAGTAAAAAAAGGAAAACAGTCTGCACATGGTTTCTTCCAACTTTTTTATCTCCAAGATACTCCCACTAATGACAGTATCCTCCAAGGTTATGCTTCTAATTTAAAAAGAATTAGAAATATCGCTCTGATATTTCTAGCTTAATTTAAGTGAGATTAACATGCAGACATCTCATCCATCATATATACTCCTTTCCCTTTTGCTTTGTACACAAAACCCCTGAAAAAAAAAAAAAAAGGAAAGGAAAACTAGAAGTAAATTAAGTATCTTCTGAAAACAGTTGTACTGTGCATGGAGGAAATTCCATGCAGTAAGGAACAATCTAGTCTGGCCAAAACCAGGTATTTTCCATTTTATACATCATGGAATTCTGACTTTCCATTCTTCTGGGTTTTTACTGCAACTTTTCTTTGGGCCAGAGTTA
This sequence comes from Struthidea cinerea, assembly GCA_013397865.1. NCBI lineage: Eukaryota > Metazoa > Chordata > Aves > Passeriformes > Corcoracidae > Struthidea > Struthidea cinerea. Next base: position 357,611 of record VZTI01004733.1, read on the forward strand.
TCAAGGACTTCAAACTTGTACATTTCAAAAAACGGAATGATTTCCTCCCTTGACACTTAACCATTTTCTTTCTCGTCTTTCATCCAGGCTGGATGATTGATGCTGACAGTCGGCCAAAATTCAAGGAGCTGGCTGCTGAATTCTCTAGAATGGCTCGAGACCCTCAGAGATACCTGGTAATTCAGGTAAGCAACCCTGCAGCATCACCGAGGTGGGAAAAACAATTCTGTCTGCGACACCCAACTGTTTGGGGCATTGCCTTTGAATCTTTTGAAGTTCAAGGTGCTCTTGAACCTAAAGCAAACAGTGACCACAGTGTTGTACAAGCATGAAGTAGAATGGGCAGTGTCAGTATCTCAAAAATAATAATAACACAACAATCTGAAATTAATTTCCTAAGCTTACATTTATGAGCACATATACAATCTCTGGCTTTGCAAGCTGCTCAGTGCTTTGCATTTCCTCATGAAACTGGGGACAAGTTTTGTCCATATGCAGACAGTGGATCTATATTTAGACCAAGGACTTCCTTGGTTCTAAAACTGATTAGGCTGAGTATTTTCCCTGCACTGCTGAGATCACAAGCAAGTTTCTTTTCACAGCGTAAACATGAAAGTTTTGTAGAAGACAGGAAGTTGTGGCACACTGGTACCTCTAATGCTAGGGAGGAGCTTCCCTCTCTGTTCTCCTTAAGCTCTGGGGCTCTGGAGGCTTCACATCCCTGTGACAGGGTTGTGAAGGGTTCATCCTTCATGGGTTCATCCCATGAAACTGCCCTGTGGCAGTGGGGCGATACCTGGTGAGTACAGGTAGCTGGAGCTGTGTGTGCCTGAGTACAGGCACATGTCCTTCCCTAATTCTGTGGCAGCCTAGACCTGTGCATGTGTTTATTACAGCTCAGACTCAAGCCACAGAAAGCGTAAGGTTCTTAGGTAAGGGCCCAGTGTGTGAGCAGTTCAAAGGAAAATGAAAACTTAAAAGTGAGGTGATGGTGAAACACCAGAGACCAGAGCATGGGAACAGTTTGATCCAGGTAATGGTTCTCATCCTCTACCTCATGCTGTATCTGCTCTACATCATGGAGCACAGGGCAGAGGTGCTGATCCTCAGCTTCACACTGACGTAAGAATTCCTAGTGGAAGAGCCTCCAGCCAGTGCCACTTTGTGTCTCCCGAGTGGGTCTAGTGCCAGTCCCACAGTGAGGTGTTTGATTTCACTGGGTAGAGCTGCCAGGTGACTTGTGGTCTGCTCCTGCACACTGTGAATCATCCTGCTCTCCTTCAGCTTCAGCACAAGGAGAATGTGGTTGGAAAGTGAAATAGCAGTCAAGAGGATTTTTGGTGCTGAATGTGGAATTCCTCTTGAAGTATTCCTCACTGTGGTAAATTGTAAGTTCAGCTGATTCTGGAAAAATCAGTCTGATTGAATGACTTTGTTAGATAGGACATACTTCCTTATTCCAAATACCTCTGTCCTCCATTTCTCCCCCCAACCTTCCCTCCCCTGTTGCATGGTCTGGTGTGTGTTTCATCCTGTGAGGCTTCTCTCCAGCGCTTCTTGAAGACAATCAGAGCTCCTGGAGGAGAAACCAGGGTCACTGCATTGCACTGGTACCTTTGCCATCGCCACTCCCCATCCCTCCCAGCTGCAATCAACAATGACAAACTTGCTGTTTAGCTTTTAAATGGGTCTGTATGCACTCCACAGCACAGCCATCATTCCCTGCTGGATTCCACATGTGGCGTAATAACTCTTGAGGAGTGGGAGGCCACTCTCCAGCCAGCCAGTGGAGTTTAGCATTGTTTCTATAGGCTGATAGGCTTTTGTGGCATGGGCTGCCTTTTGCGATGTTTTGTGGCACCAACAAAGTGCAGCCCAGATTTGCCTCTCCAGCTCATAGGTGTTATTTCAAGGCCCTGTTGTTTCCCTGGTTTGACTTTTGTTGTTTTCAGCTCTCATACGTTCTGCAGAACTTTCTGTATGGTTGGGAGAGAAATTTACCCTCTAAGTCCCTTAAAGTACAAATTAAAGTAAAGCAAACATCCAGACACAACAGTTTCCTTGTTATTCCCCACCCCTCCTATTTGAGCCTAAATAGCTGAGATGTAGATGCTGAAAAGCTTTGGTAGAGAAATTTTTCAGCTTTCTGCAGCGTTCTGTGAGAGCTCTGTGGTTCTCATGAAAGCTATGAGAAACACTGCTATGGTTTTTTTGTAAACTGGGTTTTATCTGTGCACCTGGGATTCATTTTTCAGAGTTGTTATGGTACACAGTGAAATAATATTTTGATGTAGGTGTTGTGAGCTTTAGCCAATGGGACAGGGGGTGGCTGGTCCAAGATCCAATGACCTCCTGTCATCTTTGGAAACCAAGTTATAAAAGTCAAATTATAATGAATTAAATAACTACTTTGTTCCTGAACTTGGATTGTGTTGTTACTTGCCGTTCTTGGTATGTCACAGCAACACTGAGATACTTCACAAAATATGTCAGAACCTGGGTCAGAAACTAATCTTGTATGGGAAAAAGAGAGAAGAAAGAATAAAAGCTCAGTCATGAAAATGCCAAAAAAAATGGTTTTGCTTGATTCATGCAGTTACTCCCTTTTTGTCATCATAGTCCCATTAAAAAAAAATCCAAACCCACAACAAAACAAACACACAAATTATGTGGATACAGTGCTTTTGAACAAACAAAGCAGCATGTGTGGTCCCTGCAGCCTGGCTGCCAGGGCATTAGGAAGGCTGAAATTCTCTCTTTGGGAAATTAATCCATCTTTTGACATTTTTCCTCTCTCAATACAATCTGTTTAGGGAGATGATCGTATGAAGCTCCCAAGCCCAAATGACAGCAAGTTCTTCCAAAATCTTCTTGATGAGGAAGACCTGGAAGATATGATGGATGCTGAAGAGTATCTTGTTCCTCAAGCCTTCAACATTCCTCCTCCCATCTACACCTCCAGGACAAGAATTGATTCCAACAGGGTAAGAGCAAGCTCTGACAGAAAATACTGGTTATTATAAAAGCACAGGTGGAGATTTAAGTACACCAATCAAACATAGGCCAGCACTGCCTTGGGAATTACAAGCTCCCATTGGTAAAGGAGAGTGGCTATGAAAATGTTGTCACTGGGCTGCCTGTTCATTATGCCTCAGTGAATTCTAAATTAATAGCCCAGCCTTGAGTGAACAAAGGCTCAACTTGAGCTGCCTGTCCTGAAAGCACAGCTGAGGCTCCTGAAGTCAAGCAGTGTTGCTTCTGCACTGTGACGTGGCCAGGAAGTGCACAGCCCTGGTGCTCCCATCCCTGCCATCCTGATGTCTTGGCAGGGTTGGCACTGATGTAACTGAGGGCAGCTGGAATATACAGATAATGTTGCTTTTGTGTCTGGAGCCAGATTTCCAACCCAGCCCCTTTTCCTTTTGCATGCGATGCTTTCACGGCCCCCCTTCCCAAACATGTGTTTGTGCTGAGCGCATGGCAGATATTGGCAGGCTGATTTTGCACCCTCCCCATCAGGGGAGGAAATGCTCTTCATTGCACATGGGGACCTGAGGCACAGAGAATGTTCGGGGGAAATTCAGCTCACAGAACTCCAACCATCTAAGGGATAGGGATACAATCTAAGCTCTTCCCCCAGACTTCATTTCGTGTCACTGGAGTAGCATGGGTGAACATTGCTGCCTGCCTCGGGCATTTCCAGTAGGATAAGTTACTTTCTGGAGGTGTGTTTCTCTATCCACTAACTCGTGACAGCTGCAGAGCAGTCTCAGACCTGCTGTGTCAGCTGTGGTATGTTGAATCCTGTCCTACAGGTCTGTGCCCTGCTGCAGGTGAGGAGCTAAATCAAATGTCTGGAATCTGTTTTCCCTCCTTCAACAAGTCTGAGCTCTGCCTGTGTCTGTGCTTGGCTCCAGCCTTTTAACAGTTCAGCTGCCACCCCTTCTCACATAACTAAGAGATGTTGAAATGCATTACTAATGTGAGGGCATCAGGTGTGTTTTAATTAGGGACTTGTTTTCTCTCCAGGCTCCTGTTGGTCAAAAGTCACAGTTTAAATACTAAGTATATTCTGTGAAATGCTGGTGTTTATTCCTCATGGTTTAGACACCTTTTGGACATTTATCCTTAGCTGAGGTAGTTCCAAATTCATACCCAAGTGTGAACTGATTACACCATGTGAGACAGGGAAGAGGTGAGTGAAAGAGCCAAGTGTGTATAATCTGAGCCAGTATCCATGCTCCGACCATACCCTGCAGGAAGCTCCTTACCCTCTCCTGAGGGTGCTTTCTGGGAATAAGACAAAATCTGATATTAATAGTCAGTTTGGAAGGAAATTGCTGCTGTTTTAAAGGCAAGGAAATGGGAGATGTCTGGATTCATGTAGCATTTCTCCTGCATCACTGAAAGACAGTGAAGTGGGGATGATGCATGATTTAGCAATAAGTGAGAAACTTTATTTTTATGGCTACAAGACTGAATTGATGGTGATCTGAAATACGTCAGGTTTGCTACTGGCTGTCTGTGGAGAGGTTCTGTTTCCTTTCCTGCCAACTTCTGAGGAAAGAAAGGAAAGACAGGAATTACCTTTGGAAGGTACTCACTGTCACAGGGATGTAAATCAGTGGAGCCTAGTTTGACACAGTGGGGTACTGCCATTTACACCCACACAGGTCTGAGGGGACAGAGTCTGACATACTGGGTTTGTTATATTCATCTCACTCCCATACTTGCTGGAAACACTGGGACACATTTAAAGGAGAAAGGTCTAGTACAAAAATGTACTTGCTTTTCCAACAGTTCCTTTTGCCGTCTGTCTTTGGTACCAGCCCAGCTGAGGAGCCCACTAGAGCTGAGGGAATTCCAATAAAAATCCCAGAGTTAATATTCTGAAAGATTTATTTACAACGTGTTATTTGGACAACCAACATGGTCACTGGGGTAGTCATGGAATGAAAACACAGGCACTTATTTTTATTATCATCATTAGTGTTGTTATTGTTATTATTATTACTATTATTATTATTATTGGTGTTGTTGTTATTATACAAAAATTAAAATAACTCTCACAAAGCCTTTTCCCAGCTTCAAAGCACACCATTGCAACTGCTTGCACACATGTGATCCCCTTGAAGTCAGCAGAGCTGCAGAAAGAGACCACGGGCCTTATTTTTGCGATACAGAGAGACTCCATCACATTCTTGATGTGACGTCTCCTTTCCTCAGCTCACAATTTCCCATCTTGGTTTGAAACTGTGATCTTGTACCACTAAAGACAGTGGGAGCTTTGCTTTGCAATTCAATTTAATGACAGTAGCAAGACTGTATCCTCCTTTCAGTAACTCCTGTTGCTGGGAATTTTTCTCTGGCATTGTGCAAATCTGGAATTACCCTTTGCTGAAAGTTTTCAGTTTGTGAGCCAAGTTGTCTGACCCAGATCAGACAGAGAGGTCAGAGAGGGCCAAGCTGGAAGCCCTGCACCATCGTAGCACTCCTGGTTTTCTTTGCAGAGGGGTGTTTTCTGGAGGTAATACATATGTGCAGAAAGCCACATACATCTCTGTTGCCTTTGTGAAGCACTCAGTTTCTCGGTATGTTAACTATTCTTTTAGTGAAGATTGATTTAAACAGAATACAGTCACTCCTTTAAGGTAATAGTGCATCTGCTGTGCACAGTTCAGTACAGATGGATGTCAGCTACAGGAATCACACGGAACTGAAATGCTGTCAGAGGTCTCTATCTGCACGTGTCTAATTCTGTCTTGGTGTTTCCTTTGGATAGTCTCTGATTTATGCTTGTTTAGCACAGTGCATATTGATATTGCACAAGGTCATTATGGTGGTGCTGCAGCCGTGGGTGCCAGATGAATGGATACAACTTAGGTAGTTTGTGTTCACTGTGTCTGGCAAATTGCATTTTATGGGGAGATTGTGAGGCAATTTGGTGAAGGAAGACACACAGAGAAGAGCTACATCATGTCATTTTCAGGGATAAGAAGCATGAAGGATACTGTATTTCCCACCTTAGCTGTTCCCATGGCAGTTTTAGTGGCCAAGGAGTCAGTCAGGGCACTATGCTCCTTCTCTGTGCTGACAGTGTTGGGTGAATGTTCCAGCAGCATGGCTCCATGGGGACAGAAGTGGGCAGGAAGAAAGCAAGGAGATCCTGAACCTTCTCACACATAGTCTTTGAAGTCAAGGAATGAAGGAAGAACAGGAGCATTTGCTTTCTCAGGAAAGCCCTGAAGTTCCTCTGCAGTGGTCTCAAGTCTAAATCCTTGCAGCTTCTTGCCTGGGAGAGGCACCACTGGATGAGGTTTGTGCAAAACACTCCCACCCATGGGAGGAAAAGAGCTGTGTGGATGTGCATTAACACCGCAGTGCTGCAGCCCGTGGGTAGAAGACTGGAAAGAGGGAAGGCTTCTGGGGAGTTGCCAGCTCCCCGGGAAGTCTCACATCCTTCTTCCTCCAGGGGTTACGGAGATTTATGAAGCTGCAAGGTTCAGACATAGCTTCAGCATTTCCATCACATCCACACTGGCTCCCTGCTAGGATGTCTTTGGGACCTATCTGTGCTGCTGGGAGCAGAGCCCTGCACAGTCTCTGACCCTTAACAGTGGCCTCAGTTGTGAAGTTCACTCTGAGACTGTTGCAGTTTTTAAATAAAAATTAGCATCCTAAGCTAAATTGAATTCTTTCATTGGATCTGAAACTCTTCAGTTGCAATTTTGTCTCTTCAGCTTTTTCCAGTTTTTATTTTCCACTGTCTAGAGATACTCCAGAAAAATAGAGTTTTAGAAGCTCTGTGCTTCTGAGAGATAAGCTGAATCCTCAGCAGTGTTTCCATGAGCACAGGACCCCAGCTAGTGCTCGAGTGTCCTGCATTCACATCCATTAGATGATTCATTCAGGTATTTGTAATGAGTGCTGTCCTGTGTGTGCAGAGATAGTGCTAATACAGCAAGCGCTCTGTGTGCCCCACGATGCTTTTTGCTCTCAATCCTTGGCTAATTCCTGCTGAAACTGTCTGTACTGTTTATTACTCACTGATACTGTCCCTGTAATTTTATTCCATACACTGTATATCATGGAAGCACCTGCCAACCCTGCAATTAAATATCAAGCAATTTTTTTTCAGAGATGTCTAATCCATATGTCCATGGAGACTATCCTGCTTGGCTAAAGCAGACTGTGGGACACTGGAAGCCAGTTTTCAGTTTTCTGAGCAGTATCTGGTGTGCCACTGCAGCAGTCCTGGTGTGGCCTTAGGTCTGGTAGTGCAGCATCCTTGCCCCTTGGCAAAGCAGGAGGAGGTTGTGGTTTGACCATGATTCCTCTTGTGTCCAGGGCTTTAGTAGCACCTGGCCCCCATTTCTTTTCCTGTAAGAGAAGGCAATTAAGTGTTCCTGCCCAAGTCATCTCTCCAGGTGTGTCCTGGCCACATGGGACTGATGGCAGTAAAACTGCTTCATCTTGAAGTTAATCCAAAATGTATATGAAGAGATCTCCAGGCTACATGGGGCCATTAAAAGCATTTTGTCCAACCTTCTGGCATAGCATAGACCAGAGTCTCTTGTCTCTTAATTTCTGCATCAAGTGCAGAAAGTCTGTTTGAGGTGGAGTTTGTCTTTTAGAAAGATTGTCTTGATTGTATCAAGTGGGATGGAAAATACATCATAGTGTAGAAGTCTCACTGGGTAGTTAATGCTGACTCTTTAGCAGGGTTTGGATCCTGTTCCTGTCTGCCATGCACACTTTTTGGTTCTAGATTTAAGGAGCTGCCAGCTCTTAGAAATCTCTGGTTATCATGGTGTGATTCTTGGGGTGTCTTGTGCTGGGCCAGGAGCTGGACTTGATGATCCTTGTGGGTCCCTTCCAATTCAGGATATTCAGTGATTCTCTGATTCTTCTGCTTAAAAGGCTAAACAGGATATTACCATTTGTATGTGTTTGCTGTTAAATTACGACAACACAGATGTCTTTTTGTTTGTTTGTTTGTGGTGTTTGCCACCTTTCTGCTTCTGCAGTATCTTCCCAAAAAATAATATGACCGAATCTTTCCCTAAATTTGATACCTCTTAGGGCAGTCTCTCAGGTTGTGGTCTTCTTTAGTTATTTCTATCCCATTTCTTTAATTGCTTCTCCTTAAAAGGTGATCAAAAACTTTCTGAAAATCTTAGTAGTCATTTTTTTGCCTCTGTCACTTCCTTATGCAAGCGTGGCAATAAAATCTCCAATGCCAGAACAGATGGTCTTGTAAACAAACTAGACATTGATTCAAAACATTTCATAGCATTTCAGAAGATTATACTGAGTAACTCTATACTACCTCTCTTGCTTCTTTAAAACTGCATGATTACTTACAGAAGTTTGTATGAAGCCCTTCTGTATGTCTTTTGCTAAAAACTGCATTTCGTGTGTTTTCCTAGGAGACTCTAGGCAACTGGCTGCATTTACTGCCTTCAGACCTTTAGGGTAATTCTGAAAGTCCACCAAGCCCCCTTTCAAGATCTCCAATTCCCATTTTCTGCTTTCCTAAGTTTTAATGACATTCTGGTGGTAGGAGGCTCCTGTCTGTTCTGCTCTGCCTTTTGCATTAAGCACTTCCCAAGAGCTGTTAGTGTTTAGTTGGTGTCTGGCAGACCATCACAAGTATTTTACCTATTTTCTTTTTTCTTCTGGAAAATTCTTCTGGGTCTGTTTCTAGTCTTTGTTGGAAGTGTGGATAGCACCAGGCCAACCTTGTCCAGGAAAAGCAGGAGGTGAACCCAGACTGATACTAGTCAGCCTAATTTCATTGCTCAGGGTGAAGAAGTAGTGAGAATAAGCATGCAAAAATACAATATAAAATATGTTACATGAAAAATTATTTTGGTCTTAATATTTTACATAAAAAAGAAAAGGTTCTTATAAAATATGTGTATCTAGAACAGGTGTATTTAAATACCTTTTAAAAATGTGCTAGGTTTGCCAGAGGAAAAAGGAAGAAAATTCCTATGGAGGACTCAAATCGAATAGATGAGTCCTGGGTCCTCACAGAGAATTCTCTGAAAGTGCTTTATGGCAATTAGTTTCTTGCTTTGCAGCCAGGCTGGCTGAAATCAGTGATATCTCTCAAGGAGTAAACCCTTCTCAGCCTGAACTGATTATCAGGACCAACTTGTCAAATTGCCTTATGGTTTTGCAGGGAAGTGCCTTAAAACAGGGCTTTTTAAATGCGTTTGCTATTTTCTGTCATATTCAGGCTTCTGTATTCAGACATATAGCTTTAGAGTCAGGCATAAAGAGTTAGAGACTTTCCCAAAGTGTTGGATGGCATTTTGGCTTCTACAAATTGTCATATGGGTTTAATAACAAAATCACCACCTCACAGTACTTTCTGCAAGCTTGGTGGAATCAGTGGGAGAGACGGTAGCTGTACATTGCTTCCATCCTTGATGTGTGACGTGTAAATTCATTGAGCTTTAATATAGACTGGTTTAAAATCAGGCAGCACCTGCTTAATCCATGAATAGCTGCTGGCTGTGTTAACCGTAAAGAGAGCTCACAGCTGATCCATTTTCTTTTCTCTCCTGAGAAGAAAAAGTCAATAGATATAAAAAGAGTAAATAATAAATATTTTTACACTGCACTGATGAGGCATTCTTGGAAAACAGCAAACTAAACAACTCTACATAATTCAGTAGATGGAAAAGTGGACTGAGAGTCAGGAAATAATTATGAGAGCTGCGAGAAAATTTTCTTTCTGTGACGAGATGTGAAGCAGAAATTGTTAGTGGAAAATATCCATTTGTGAGGAACACAATTTGTGGTTTTCTTAAAATAACAAAAGCACCTGAAAAATACAAGGAGGCATGATTTGGAAGTGCACCAGGTGGAGCTGCAGGGAGTTGCCCCTTAAACACCTGCCTGGCCCCCAAGGTGGGAGAGTGCTCAGTGTCCCAGGGCAGTGGGACTCCTGGGATAATGCTTTGGGAGGACTCCTGGGTGGCAGGAGGTCTACGGAGCATCCTGTAAAATAAATACTAAATACTGTACTTTCTAAACATAGATGCAATGGAGCTAAATGCCAGCACAGCCTAAAAAACGCCCTTTGTTAGCCAGAGTAAAGAGTCTGTCTTTCTTGTTGAATGCTGCGGGAGGGGAGGGGAAAATAATTTTCAAGGCTATAAAAAGACTCTCCAAAAGATGCAGTTGGGAGAAGTGGGAGGAGGCACAGATGAAGTGTAGATTTAGAATGTTGAAAAATGATTATTTTATCCAAATCAGCTTCATGGTTAGTTCTTTTAGACTATTATTGCCACCAGAACCTCAGCCCTGCTCTAAATCAACTCAGCATTTCATCAAGAAGCCTATTCTTTGCTATAAGAGACCAAGAGTGCACAATTATGGGTTTCTTTTCCCCCTTGCATAATAAAATTGGGAGATTATCATCAAGTTTCTATTCAGATTTTAGGAAGGCTTTTTTATTTTATTTTTAAAACCCATCTTTGTCTGTAAGAGCTCCCTGTTCAGGCCAGCATGCGGCAATGATTACTGCTGTAAAGGCTTCGATGGAGATGTGCTCTATTTCATTCTCAATGAGGGTTGATGGCATTTTGAGAGGCTCAGAATATCCTTTGATTACTGTATAAAACAGGCTGGGGAAGATGGCAGTGCAGTGTGCATATAGGAGGGGGCTGCTGCACCCAGGATCGCTCATCAACTTTCTTTTGTGCCTTTTTTTTTTTTNTTTTTTTTTTTGTCTTCCATGTCACAATCACAAATCATGGGCGTGTTGTGGGTTTGGTCCTATTCTCCATCCTTTCCCTGTTTTGGGATTTGAAGCTTGAGGTTTGTACAGAAAAAGAGATGCTGCTGCTCCTGTGTTTTGGACAGCACAGGAGCAGGAGCAGTGCTGACCCCTCTGTTCCACAGGGAATTGTTAGAACAGGTGGGAAATGGTGCCTCATCCCTTTCAAATTGTGGGGAATTGGCTCAGTGTTAAAAGGTGCCATTTACTGTAAAGTGTCTTGGAGAGTGTATTAAAAAGGAGAATGACAGAAAGCTATTCATGGGTGACAGGAAGGATGGGGGAGTCAAGGAGATTGAAAGGAAAAGATAGGCAATGCCAGCTGTCTCTCTTCCTGCTCTGCTCTCTGTTTAACACTCAGGTGCATTAACACAAAGTAACAGGCAAAGGGAATCCTTGTGTCTTCATTCTTGTGTCATGCTTAGATCAAAGTGCATATTGTGCCAGCTGAAATCCATTTGCCAGCCCCTCTGAAGGTAGAAAGGATGAAGGTTTCTGAGGTCCAGAGAACAGGTGGGTTTCCAAGCCTTTGGTGCCATACAGCAGGAGGATGCTTTTATTTCCAGCCCAAGTATCAAGCTCAAAGAGAGGAGGCTACAGAAGAGCATTTCACCTACCTTTCCCTGTCAGTGTAGCTGGATACTGAGTTTTTTGCCCAAATTATGCCTCTCTTTAGAGATTGTTTTCATTGGTGGTCTTGTCATCTTTGACTTCTCTACTTGGTAAAGTGTTAGACTGAAAATATATGGTTTATTTCTGGTATTTTCCAGTAACAGCACAAGAAATACTCTGTGCAGTGTATGGGTATGTTGTTTCTCATAGCAGTATGCCAAGATTATTAGGCATGGTTTTTTTGTGATATATGCCATTTACTGTTCACAGTCCAGACTAAATTACTCCTAGAAGGCAGTTTGGGTATCCCAATGCATATGGACTGCTCTAAAAAAGTTAACAAGTATGAAAACAGTTGTTACGAGAGAAAATTATGCAAGAGAAAGTGGTAATGACTTTTCTGAAGCTAAGAAGTTGGTGAGTGCTGACCTGAACCCAGGGGGCCAGTGAAACATCCATACTGACTTTGGACAGGTTCAGGGATGTCTTAAACCCACCATTCTGCCAGGACATGGGCTGGCATATCCAACTGACACAGGCAGCCTATGGGAACTGAGTTAAAGCTCAGGCTGCCTGCAAATCTCACCTGTCCTCTGGCAAACAGCAACCAGAAAAAACTTAGGTGTAGAAAAAGACTTACTCATTGTTTCTTCTATTTATTTTTTCCCTCGCTGATCTAAGCTGGATGGTTTGTGTCTCGATTGTAGAAGAAGCAGTTGGTGGAGACTGGAGCAAACACTTCACACAGACTGATGCTTACATTGTTTTTATACTTGTGATCAACATTTAAGTTAAAACATGTGACACATTCTGAGAAAAGGTACTGCTGGAAAAGGGGCTGGGATGTCATCATTTCCCATAATGATTCCTCGATCCCCAGTGGAACTTTAAGGCCAAGGAATGCCAGACTTGTGTCAGGTGCTGTGAGCTGTAGGGACAGATATGCTTGAACCTTAACAGCCCAGGGAGGTGTCTAATCCTTTCTTTTTATATATGGCCCTTCTCTGAGCAGGGGCTGGGACCAGAAACCCCCAGAGGTTTGAAAAGCCTTCTAGCAATTACTATACAAACAGCATTCCATTTCTGTTGAACATTACACAGCGATCTCATGGTGCGTGTTTTTTCCTTGGATTTTCATCTCGGAAATGTTTGCTGTCTGGAGCAAGGCCAAGTAATCTGCAAATTCTGTGGAAGCAGGACTGCAGCCAAGCAGAAGTGTCTGTTCTCCTGGAATGGTCTTTCCTATTTGCATTTCAGTTTGGATCAGTTGTAAATACCAGGCTGCTCCCTTGGAATGTAGCGGGAGTTTGCTTGGGGGCTGGCGGGACACTCTGCGTTGCGTGCTTTGCCTGCAGCCGTGCCAGACCATCACAAACATGATTCAGATCCACTCACATAAATCAGCTGTCCTTCCTGGAGAACTGCTGAAATTTTGGTGCTTGCAGTAAGATCTCGTATCTTACGATGGTTTGGTTTGGTGACTCGAGCCTGGATACTCCCTTGGTGTTGGAGTGCACTAGGGGGTGGTGGTAGAGAGAGAGGCCCCGAGGATCAGAGAGAGGGCCTCTGTCCTGGGCCCGGAGGTGACCCTGGGAGTGCATCCAGGTCACCGGAGACAGACTGAGAGAGGATTGTGTGTTTATGGACAGGCTGGGCCTATGAGAAGTGTTAATTGTAGTTTGTGGCCTTATAGGGTATTGTTTGGCTATTACCATCATAGGTAAAATCTGTGTAATACCCCAGGTGATTGGGGGACACTGTGGGGAACATCTTTCCTGTTTATATGATGTGATATCCTGTTGGGTGCTGGTATTTAGGGAATTCTAAATTCACAATAAATGGCTTTGCATTTTCCATCTGATAAGCAAGGTCCTTGCCCGTGCGTCATTACTGCACCTTGGTTTGAAATTAGGTAAAGAGTTTCTAGGGGAAGGAGGAGAGTGACTTGTTTCTGGGGGCACCACAGCCCAGGACTGATGAACTGGTACAAAGAAGTGTTGCCAGAGCTTGCTCAAAACAGATAATCATTGAGTTTCCTGAGGCATGGACCACAGGATGCCCCTGAGCAGGACTTGGGAGCAGCATCCCAGTGAGAAGGCGGGAGTGTTTTACTCCTGCTCTATGTTTGGTGCTTTTTGCATACAAGAGCAGAAGGAGAGGAAGAGGGAGTTGGGTTTTACGCAGTTTGAGCAGTATCAGAGTGGGTTCAAATGTGTGTGTATATTCATGCTGGCAAAGTCTTGTCTTTAGTAGAGAAAAATCTTCCAGTCCCATGAGCTTAGCAGGCTGTTTAAGAGCAAGAAACAGCAATGATTGTGCAACCCTATCAACATTTCTGTGGGTGGTAAGGAAAACCAACTCTGCAACAGCAAGGGGGCTCTGGGGAGTCTGTGCTGGCAGCAAAACATGGAGGTACCAGCTCAGGCTGTAAAGAAAGTGTTGCTTATTTTCTGTGTGGTGGCAGCTCTGTACCACCCATAATCCCACAGCAGCACTGAGTGCCTCCAGCATTTCTTCCATGAGAAGTGCTCTGGGTGCAGCCATGAAGGCAGCAGTGCTCAGCCGGAGTGGGATGAGCTGTGCCATGGGCAGCAGGAGAAGCACAGCCCTGGGTGCCAGGCTCGGGCACGACACCAGACCCAAGTAAGAGGAGACAAGGCAGAGGCCTATTCACAGAGCTACATAAATATGAGTGGTAGGACCCAACAAGGCTTTGATTTCAATACAGTTTAAGATGCAGCCAGAAAATATTATGTCCCTGATATAAAGGAGGAGATATTTACCTCTGGGAGATTTTAGAAGCAAGGAATTGGAAAATGAAATTAATGAATAGAAAACAATAACACAAGCCAATATTCGTGGAAATGTTATTTACCACTCCTTGATCAAGGCTCATTTTACACAAACATTAGCTGTTTTAACAGCTGATGTGTCACTGGTATTTCGCACCAGAGGGCCTTGGGAAAAGGCTGTAGGAGACATTTTCTTGTGTTTTATCCTTTCTCCCCGTTGTCATGTTTTTGCCTAAAATTCAATCATGTGTACAGAATGAAATTCTTGGGCATTTCTGAGGAGGGCTGCTCGTGGGCAGTTAAAAGTGAGGCTCTTTCTGGAGTGTGATGAGGTCCCCTGTCAACAGATGTGTGCACTCCACAACTAATGGATATAACACACATTACACCATCAAAAGGGAGCCCATATTGATTTCTTTTTTTTTCTCAGTATACAAGCTGAGACTTCTTAAATAGGCTTATGTAGTGAGGTCTTGGAGCAACCAGCCGCTAAGGTCTCTGTCTATCTCAAAAAGACAGAGATGATAATTGAGGTGAGAGTTTCAGGATCAGAAACCCAAAATTCTAGAGCTTTTCAGTAAAGGAACACCCTCTATTTTTTTCAAGATAGTATTTAAGATGCAAAAACAATAACCCTCCCAAAAAAATCAACAAAGTAAATTGGATTTCACATACAAAACAAGCTATTTAAGTTTTACCTGGTAAAATTCAAATATATTTTCTCCTCACAGTGTGATTCATGTCCTGACCAATAAGAGTTGTTGGAGGGTAATCTTGGAAGCCTACAAAATTATGACCTCACATTGCAATTACCAGTCAATTTAAGGACACTTAAACAATTATATTAAATTTTCAAGCCCACTAAATGGCACCACAGCTGTTTTCTTTGCCTCCTGTTTTAATGGAACAGTGGCCACAGGGTACCAACTCATGGGGAAAACCAGTAAAGAAGTAAAAAACTGTGCAGATAGCAGTGGTGGAGAAGAGTCATGGGTAAGGCTCTGTGGTAAGGGGTGCTGCAAGACAGATATGTTTAGTACAGTGCTAAAGGGGAGGCATGAAAAAACACAATTATAGTGATCTTAGTTGGCAGGCCCCTGACTGGAAAGGGTGTTGTCAGCAAAAATAGCAATAAACACATTAATGCCAGTCCATTGTGTCCTGACATCTTGGGACAGGGCTGTGCTAAGAGGGCCTGTTACTGTGTTGTTATAGTTGCAGAGTATGTATTTAAATATTAGAGTCACAGCCAAGAAGAGCTAAAGATAGGATGGTGGGTTTAGCCTTTTGTGCTGAGGGTGGAGCAGAGCCCACAGATGCATAATGTGGCCGTCCTAGGACAGTACTTTTTTAAGCTGCTAATCTTCTAAACATTTACTGGCGGAGGGGTATAGCCCTGTGTGCTGAAGTCAAGACGACTGGCAAAAATACTTGCTTTTCTAAATTGTCTTCAAGACATCACTGAAGGATGTCTGAACTGAAAGTACTTCAAAGACAGCTCTGCCCTTTTTCATCCAGAATCAATGAACCAACCTTGGAAGTTCATGGGAGTGCCTGTGTGGAACAGGGAGATGTAAATGAAGGGGGCATGATACATCCTGGTATGGCACGGGATAGGAGTGGTGACAGTCCCTGGTTTAGGGCCTGTAACCCTGGGCAGCAGCCAAACACTGTGTCCTGCCACACAGTGATAGCACAGCATTGCCACAGCTCCTTCCACTCCTGCAGGCTGGGGGGCTGCAGCCACCCTGGAAAACAAAAGCAGGAAACCCTCTCACCAGTGTCTAGCTTGCAGGTGTGGGGAAGGAAGCTGGGAGCTTTACAAGGAGGGTAGATGATTCCCAACAGAGCTTTGGATTCCTCACTGTTGGGAGAGTTGTTTCTCTCCAGTCACCACTTTATATTCCTTCTCTGGATCCTACATGTAACCATGAGTTTGCTTAAAACTTCACCACCCTCCATGGACCATAGTTTACTACGTTCCTATCTTCAGTCTCCTCCATATTTTCAGAGTAGATAGAAAGCTGGCCTGAATTCGTAAATACGAAATCAGAGGGCAAGGCAGGTTAAGTTTCCTGCAGTGCAGTGTCTCAGAGCCATCAGTAGGGCTTTAAAGCAGCATCTGGCAGGCTCAGGAGATGTTTTTATCCATTTGTCTAACACATTCTGCGTTGTAACCTGTCGTTGCCCATGTGTCATTACAAGTGGACTGTAAATCTGGAGGGGGTCGGAGGCAATCACAGCATCTCCGGTTTTCAAGGTGTTCCCTGATTAAAGGGACCTTCCTAGTTGTCCCAAACAATCCTCTTGCACAAGCCTGTGAAGTTGGAGGCTTGCTGCAAAGTCTGTATCCAGTGTGTGTTCCCTTTAAAAAAGTAATATCTGGTAAAGTGTCTTATGTTCCCTCTTCTGTTACGGCCTTCACTCGCAGTGAGCCCAAGTGACATCAGTGGCTCTGTCTGGTGAGACACACAGCTTGTTGTTGGGGGTGAGGCATTTTCCCTGACTGAATTCTTTGAATTTTGGGTCCAGTTAGGAAATCTGACTGATGTGCATGTTTCTCCCAATTCGTTCATACAACTCATGTGACTTGTTTCATTCATGTGACCTCTTGTTACGTATCCATCACCCATTTTTCTTTCCTATTAGAGTGAAATTGGACACAGCCCTCCTCCTGCCTACACCCCTATGTCAGGAGTAAGTATTTCACATTCAGCCTTCATCCCTTAGGCTTTCCTCCTTTCTTCACTACTTTTTTTCTGTTTCAAACTCCTTTTTCCTGCATAAATGACCCAAAAGCCAACAGGTAATGAAGTGTATATACAAGGAATCAAATAGTTAAGATCTCCAGACTCAGCCTGGATTCGTGTGCGAACTCTAAGGATCCACACCCAAAATTCTGACAACTTTTCTTGAAAAAGCATTTAGGTAAAAGGCTTGAATGAATCTGTTCATCTTTCCTTCCTGTCTGTGGGTCATGATTTTGAAATTTCCTTGCATGCCCATGCTGACAAGCAGAATGGTAGGTTGAGTTGAACCATTGAGTTGAAGTGCCAGTACACAGTTCACCAGCCTGAAATGCACTTCCTGACAGAGTTACACATGGTGTGGGTGACCCCGCGATTCTCAGCACAGGACACACTAAAAGTGTCACCCCAGGAATAAACAGAGATGATAGTGGCGTCTATCCCCAGTCAGCAGGAGATTTCCCAAACATGAGGTCTAAGGGGTTTGATCAGAAATCAGGGGATGTTGCCAGAGTAATAGAAGAGGAAATACCACGTTCGCCTCTTGCAGCTGTGTGTCCAGCCTCCACATGCCTAGTAGGAGACAAGTTTTCCTGCCCCATTTCTATCTCCACTGAGCACCACTGGGCAGATCGATGCTTTGTGGGTCCACACCAAAGCCTGGAAGCGCAGGATGGGCAGGGCTTCCCCTGCCCAGCGTGGCAGGGCAGGCACAGGAGGCACAGCCATGACTTGCTGTTGAAGCTTCTCCCCTCGAGAGCCTCCTTTCCCATGCTGTGTTCTTCCTCCCAACAGAACCAGTTCATGTACCGGGATGGTGGCTACACTGCGGAGGTGCCGATGCCGTACAGGGCTCCGGGCTGCATCATTCCAGAAGCCCCAGCTGCTCAAGGGGCCACAGCAGAGATCTTTGAAGACACTTGCTGCAATGGCACGCTGCGGAAACAGGTGGCAACCCTGGCAAAAGAGGACAGCAGCACCCAGAGGTACAGCGCTGACCCCACCGTCTTCATTCCCGAGCGGGTCGTGCGGGGAGAGCTGGATGAGGATGGGTACATGACACCAATGCGAGACAAGCCTAAAACAGGTAAAATACTGGCTTTCCAGAGAGGTTCCTGGTCTAGCCTGGCTGCAATTTTTCTCTTTGTACATCAGCAGCTTTTCATCAAAAATGGCTTTATTTAGTTACCCGTCAAGGTTGAAGCATTCTGACTAGGTTAATATTCCTTTACATGGGGATTTGGTTTTCTCTCCTAAATTTTCTACTTTGAAATGCTCAAATGTGCCAGTACGTCAAAGTTGGTAATTCCCGCCTTTTTTTTTTTTTTTTTGAGAAATAACAAGTGGATTGAAAAAAAGCCAAGTCCCCTTCTTATCCAAACACAAATCTTCAGTTATTTCCAAGGAAAAGATCTATCTTCGGCCAGCCACAGTCCCAACTTTGCTTTGTTTATTGATCTTCTTATTCTTGGCATTGTGCTTGGTAAATGTCATGTTGAACCTACCACAGAACTGATACACACAGCTGGCATTTTATACCCAAGAGAAGTCTAGGATTGAAAGAACAAGATGTGCTTTAAAGAGAGCATCACTGCAAGGGGAAGATTGTGTAAATCTGTGCCGACTCAGCATGCTGCACTTCCCAGTTTGCCCTTATTCATTTCTTCCTCTTTAAGTAATGATAGCAGTCATTTAGGTGTAAGGGGATGTGTCATTTTTAATTTGCATCCAAAGCTTTGCATTAGCTTTACAGAAATTAATAAATGAAGATGTAAATGACAAGTCACTACTGTGTTTGCTAAGCCACTTGTCCTTTGTATTACATGATGGAGGAATGGAGGGAGCCCTGGGGCTTGACTCCCAGTAGCAGTTGTGGGAGTCTCCCTTGCAGTGAGTTACTTTCAGTGTGGGCCCACATACATGTACCCACACAGGTGCACCCTGGAGATCCTCAGAGTTCTGCAGGAGCCACCTGAGCCCTCGGGGATGTGGCATTAGCAGCTCAGGAGAAAGCAGCTCCTTCCTGACTGCCTGGGCACAGACACAGGGTTGCCATGGTGTGGCCACACACTGTGTTTTCCATGCCAGCTGCAGGGTTCAAATCAAAGCACTGCTTGGCTGTCATCACTAAAAAAAAATGTTCCCACTCTTCAGCTCATACTCAGTGACATCTTAGCTGTGGGTTCAAAGGTGTTCACTGGGTCTTGAACTTTTGCCTTTAATAGTTCTGGCCCCATTCTGGATAAAAACAGATGATCCCATGACAGCAGGCAGGGCCTTTTTCCTTGCCCCAGAACTCTGTGGAGGTGTGTGCAGAGCCCTTGAGCAGCACCATGCTGCTGGAAATGGGGTGTTAATCCACAGCAAGTGATTTGAGGCAACTGTAACCTGCTCCAAGTCCCGCTTTGCAGCTGATCTAAGGCTCTCTTGTTCCCTTTCCAGGGCTCATTTGTATAACTTTTTTTTCATAATGCTTCAAGGCCCTTTGTCCTTCAGGGATGGAAGGTTTTTAATCAGGCAAATTGTTCCGTTAGAAATGAAGCTGTCTTAAAAGTTAGCACTTGGGGATAGGCTTTGTGCAGAGAGGCTTAACTAAGATTCCTGTAGAGTTTTGTGGACGGAAGGACTGCAGAGCAGAGGGTTTGCTAATAGGTGCAAGGTTGCAGAGGCAGGAGTCGGGCAGCGTGTTTGGCTCTGTAGACCATACAGTGAGAGAAAGTCCAGGGGAGCACATGGGCTATGGCTCAGTAAGAGCTGTAGTTTAGTTGGCCAGTGTGGTTGGTAAATCAGTCTTCCAAGGTATCTGTTTTAACCCATATTGTCTGTTTAGCTTTTAAGTACTTCATTTTTCACAAGTGTGTGTTCAACATAGTTGTCTCCTGATCCCATCTGGAGTTCTAGGAATGGCTGAGGTGGAGGATGCTCTAGTCCAAGTGCTGCTTCTGGTCACATGATGCTACATGGACGGATTACTACCACTCTTGGCTGACTTATTTTTTATCTTTCCTTAGATTACCTAAACCCAGTGGAAGAGAACCCATTTGTTTCCCGACGAAAGAATGGAGATCTCCAAGCTGTGGACAACCCAGAGTACCACAACGCTCCCAGCGGGCAGCCCAAAGCAGAGGACGAGTACGTGAACGAGCCATTGTACCTCAACACGTTCGCCAACACCTTGGAAAATGCTGAGTACCTGAAGAACAATTTGCCGGAGAAAGCCAAGAAGGCCTTTGACAACCCAGACTACTGGAACCACAGCCTGCCCCCACGGAGCACCCTCCAGCACCCAGACTACCTGCAAGAGTACAGCACAAAATACTTTTACAAACAGAATGGACGGATCCGGCCCATAGTGGCAGAGAATCCTGAATACCTCTCTGAGTTCTCCCTGAAGCCTGGCACTGTGCTGCCCCCGCCGCCCTACAGACACCGGAATACCGTGGTGTAGTGGCTGTGCTCTCACAGAAGTGGAAAGGCAACCCCTTCTAGCTGCCTCACTCTTACTCTCTCACTCTCCCTTTCTCCTTGCCATTGTCCGTCCTCCCTCCCTCCCTCTCTTTCTCCCATGAGCTTCCTCTTCTTGCCAGTTCACTCATTTTTGATATTTCTAAGTGAAAGGATGTCTTGGAGTTGGTTGCAGATTGGGTTTGGAACCTGGAAGGAAGGAAGGAAAGAGACTGAAAGAAGGCGTGTACAAGCTGGCCTTTCCCACTTGCCGCAGATGCAGGGGGTTGGATGCCCAGAGAAGCCAGTTGGTACCAGGAAAGGCCAGTGGCAGTGCTGCTGTGGAGCTCGTTCTCAGTGATTCAACCAGACACTGTAGGGAAAGCCACAGAAAGGCTGATTCTTTCAGCAGGAACTGATGAGAGTCTGTACAGCACTCCTGGAAATCTCCATGCAATTTCCATCAGGGTGAAAAATGGACAATTTTTATATCCTGTACGATAGCATAGTAATTGAGATTGAGAATCCAATTTCTTTCTCTAACACTTTCTATTCCACCAACTGAAAATGGCTAGTGTAGCTTTTCAAAAACATTCAGATCTCCATTGTGGCTTTCCAAGAAATGATGATGTGACTCCCACATACAGCTAAACCCTTCTTCTGAGCCACACCGTGATTTTGTGCCCATTCTCAGCCACAGAGACTCCTGCTCAGAACTGGTTCCCTGACATGACCATTTTTGTATATGTGCCAACATGACAAACACTTTAGACACAAAATACCTTTCAGAAGAGAGTAACAAAACCACACCTCCAATATGTTCCTTTTGAAGCTAAAAAACAGGCCATGAAATGAAGATTTGTATGCCAAAAGCTTTGCTTTCCTGTTTTATACCTACTGACTAGAAACACTTCAAAAGATCATCACTAATTCTTCCCTCTTTTTCTTCTTCATGGTCATGAAGGGAGCTGGGGATGCTGTCAGGCAACACTGAGGACAAGGCAGAGAACTGAAGAGTATGATAGGGGTCACTGATGTTCTGTGGGGTGGGGTGGGAAGGGTCCTTTAAACTGGAAGACAGACACTGGACTGGAGAAAACGCACATAGCGGTTCACTGGAAAGTTAGTTTGCACTTAACCTCTGATTTTATTTGAACTGTTTTCTGGATTTTGAATGAAGCAATATGGAAGTGACCAGCAAAATACAAAAAATAATTTTAAATTAAAAAAAGAAATAATAATTATATGTAAAGGATGACTGTGGAAATGCCAAAATGAAGCAAATCAAGTCTTTGGAACAACGTCTGCCAGTTCTGAGAGGCCGATGCAGTGACTGCTTTAGAGAATACAGTGACAGAGCAGCCAGCTCTTCCTGCTGCTCTATGAAGGACAGCAGAGCAAGCCCTGGAAAGGATCAGAGGAGGCAAACGTCCTGCTCTGGCTTGCAGCACAGTACAGAATACCACTTTTCTAAAAGGAGGATTACTCTGGCACAGAAGACAGTGCATATGAGGTTTGAGAAGTCAAAATGTGCATGATTTGCAGAGCTTTCTGTCAAAAATGTAAATAAGTATGAGTCAGTCTCCTTGCACTTAGTTCTGCTTTTATCAACCTCATTTTTTAGGTAGACACCCCCTGACCTGCTCCTCTTTGGAAATCTCTTTCAAACCAGAGTTCTGGACGTTTTTAGTGACTGGGGGCAGGTGGAGCTGGGAAAGGAGGCGTAAGGGCCAGAGACACCAAGGCTTGCTCCTGGCACACCAAGACCATGTGTGTAAGAGCATTTGTGAGCCTACTTCCCACCAAACATCTTAAGGAACTATTAGGTACCTTTGGAGAGCTGCCTGTCTCTATCCATCAAGGCTTTTAAAGGGAAGAAGCAAAACCTGGTGGATGGCAATCTTGAGTGGTGCAGCAGTATTTCAGTTTATGTGCTTCAGTTCTGTTAGGGTTGAGATCTTTGGGGTGACCTAACCTGGCAACAAAACCAGCAACAACCAGTGGTCTGGAAATGGCATCTTCCTCCTCTAAATTCCTTCCATTCCAACAGCTTGCCACCTTTAATCTTAGGGAAGCAGGAATGAGTAAGAAACAAGCAATAGTTACCCGAAGCTTGGTGGCTGAGGGTCAGCTTGACAAAGGTGTGAAGAGATTTCAAACCTGAGTTGGTTGTTACCCTTGTAGATGGAAAACAAACTCTGTGATCACAAGGCTGTTCCAGCCAGTGAGCTGTTCGTGCATCAGGTGTGTCCAGGCCAGCTGCAACCAGGTGTACACCGAGTACATATCTGAAGGTTCTGAAAGCAGCAAGAACAAGTACAGATCTTTGAGCTGTTAAAAGGAGATCTTGGGTCAAGTGGTACCAAGGTGGTTGGTCGTGACAGGACCAAATGGCCAGCAGACCACTGTCATGGGATAGATGGATACAATCCTGCACTGAGGGGCCTCTTCTGGTGCCTCTGGTAGCTCCTCACCATCTTAGTGGGACAGGGGCAGGCACTGTGCAGGGGCTGGGGCACAGAGGGTGGAACGAGGCCCTGGGTGGCTGCTCCAGGGAAGGTTTGCCCACAGCAGTGCTCACAGGGTGTCGTCTGATGCACAGGCCAAGGTCTGCCAGGCTGGGACAACGCTGCCAAAGCTGCCTGGGGACAGAGACCGGCACAGGAATGTGGGTGTCCCGTTTCAGCACAGCAGCTGCCCGCAGTACCGTAGGTAGGTGGAGAAAGGTTGATTTGTCCCTGAACAAGTCTTGTAACAGAGTAGCTCCTAATGGAGAAAAAGCATAAAATAAAACCCTGGCGCAGCTCACGTGTTTGAATTCAGAGATGACCTCAAAGGCTGCTGGGGCAGAGGCAGGCACATCTCCAGAGCCAGGCACTGGGATGGAGCTGCTCACACAAGCTGAGGCCTGTTTGTTCCTCTGGTAATGAAGTAGTGCTCATGTTGGAAACAAGCCCATGGAGTAATTCAAATGTAAATACTGATGGGGTTTAACAGTTTAACGTTTTATTTCTTACAAGGCTTGAATTATTTATTAATTTAATTTGTTGACTGTGGGTGTGCTATAATATATTAAGTAACATGGAAATGCAGAGGTTCCTGCAAGTGGGGCAGCAGGAAAGCTGGAACAGGAGCTTGGGCTCTGTCTGGCAGCCAGGCTGAGCTGTGCTGAGCCGTGCTAGTGGGGTCTGGGATAGCAGAGGGCAGGCAGAGGCTTAATGAACACAGTGATTCAGGATGAGGGAGAACTCCACACACTGCAGCTTCGCAATTTATTTTTTGTATTATTTTCTGAGCTTCTGGTTTGAGCTGCAGTTGCCAAAACTGGCCCTTGGGTTCTGTGCCATGCCAGTCGCTGACCCTTGCCCAACAGATGGGCCTGTGTGGTGCTGAGGCCGCTGGTGAACCAACCTCTTTTCCCTGGTGAGAGAAGCAGTTATCTGAACCCTGCTCCTTTCCTCTGGAAGAGAAGTTCTGAGCTATGCTGGCAGGTTTTGCCTCTTTGCAACAGATAGTTTAACCATGGCTAAAGAAAAAGAGAAAGGGGAACTTGAGAGCAGAACTGTTTGGCTGCTTTAATCTGATCAGCAGAAACACCTGGCTGTCCCTAACTTGCATCTTTGCCTTACTGGGTATTGCTGCTGGCTTGGTGAAAGAACCTGGGCAAGTGCACGTGGCAAAATCATGGCAAGCATTCAACTGGGATTCATATGAGATGAAGGATGAGGGCCAGGCTCTTTAATGCATAATGACAGATTTGGGGGGAAAGCACATATTTCCACACACAAACTGCATTTTGTCAGCACAGAGGAGCAGGTGAGCGCATCAACAGAAGTACTTTGGGTGTAATTCACTCTCTAAAGCTACAGAAGTATCTGTACATGGCACACTTGGGTTTTGTGGGTTTTAGAATGCAGTCTCCTGTTTATAAATGTTCTCCTTCCTCCTTTTGTGGCCTGTGCGACAGGAGAGCAGTGACCAACTTTTCAAGAGCATGTTTTTACCCGAGTGTGGATCAGCCATTGTCTAAGGCACAAAGCAACGTGCTAAAGGAAAGAGAACAATAGCTTATTTTTTCCTGATCTCTTTCAGTGATACTTGTCTTAGCTGTTATTACCCTACCTGAGGGTTATTGCAAGCAGACGCGGATGCTGGGGCCGAGTGACTCACTGTAACATAATTGGCTGAAACCAACTGCTTTTGAGTTTACTTCTTCAGCTCTTTTCAGATTTTTCTTTTTCTGCAAAACAGCCAGGAGGGATTCTTACATGGCCATTGGCTCAGATGTAGCGGAGTATTTACAGCTATATTTCAAACAGGTTGTCTCTCTCAGGTAGCAAGAGATGGAAATAAATCTGCAATAGGAGCCACCATGTAGACCTGTTTCAGGTACCCTGAAATGCTCTTCTGTGTACAGAGAAATGTTGTGTTACCCCTGGACGTACCGCTTACTTGGTAGAAAATGTGCTTCTTGACTGCAAGACTCATGTACGATGATCTGACACCTGTTTCCAATAAAGATTTGAGCAGGAGAGCATTTCCCTCACCCTCAGCCACCACCAATCCCAGCCCAGAAGGAAGGAAAGTGGCAGCTCTGGAAGAACAGTTCAGCCCTGACTCTGTGGATCCAGTCTTTCTGTAGTTTTAGGTAGAGCTGAGCAGCACAGGGGAGAAGTATGAGCTGTGAGGTGAGTCAGCCTAGAAATACAGCTTGGTTTCAGGGATGGAAAATCAGATATCAAAGAAAAAATCTTTTTTGTCTAACAGTGTGTCTGTGTAGGTGTTGTGCATTATGGTGGCAGATAACGGAATGATGGGATTGTTTGAGCTCTTTTATTCCATCTGGGAGATGAGGAGACTGGCACAAGACAGAATGAGGCTGTTGGTCATGTAATTCCCCAGGATAACTGGAGGCATCCCTGTGGGCTGTGCTTCCCTGGCAGCCCCAGCACTCTTGGCAGGCATGTGCTTACAGAAGGGATAGTGACCACTGCAGCACCATGAGCACACACAGGGACACACACTGCAGTGTGCCAGCCCTTTAGGGAGAAAGGAATGGGAGCACCAGATGTGCCCAGGGCTGTCAGCTGGGCAGTGCCCATGAGTCAGGGTTGGCTGCTCCCCTCACCCTGCACAGCTGGTGTCTCAGGTCTTCCACCTTGGTTTCCCAAGCACATTTTGGAACTATGGAGTTCAGATAGGTGTTTACATGCTTGGAAGGCTGTTTTGACTTGAGGGTGGATGGTGAAACAGGGGCTTTAGAATAATGAGAGCTGGGCCTGCAGTTTTCAGTCACCCCTTTGGCTCTTAGAGGGCACCTCAGAGGGGACGATGTCACCTCAATTTCCCTTTGGCAAGGCTTTTTCAAAACGTGGTGGCACATGAAGTGTCTGCACCTGCTCTTTTCCAGCTCTGTCACTTGCTATAGTCTCACTCCTGTGGATCTTCGACCTCTGCTGCTGACAAAACAGCTCATTGGTGGTTAGATAAAAATCTTGGATTTGGGTTCAAATTGTTTTTCAGAAAGCCAGGGCTAGGTGGGGTGGGTGGCTGGCTGGCTGTAGTGCTTGTGCTCCATCAGGCAGGTAGCTGCAGTTGTCCCACAGAGCAGCCTCGGTGCAGCACCACTGTGTGTGCAGGATTCCCTCTTTTTTATTTTCTGCCTGTTGCTAGGCATTTGTTATACAGGTGGAAAAGGTCAGCGTTACAAATGGGGCTTCAGATTGGGAACAAATAACAGAAATAAAGTTACGTGGTTAGAAGCACCATTCTAAAATGTCCAAAAATCATGTCTCCATGTTAGTTATAATGTTATTTAGCACAATTTTATTTTACCACTGTGTGGAATAGTGGCTTGTTCCAATGGTTCCTTGCTCGTGAGGAAATCAGGGGCAGATGAGGCTGTTGGTGGTGCTGCAGTGATGGCTGGGATCTGCCTGTAAGTTTGGACAATGCAGAGCAGCTTTTAGGGAACTTTGTGAGTGTTCAGGTGACTGATGGTGATGGCACTCAGTGGGGCGTGAACTGCAGCCAGTCCCATCTCCTAACCAGAGCCAGAGGGACACCTGCCGCCCAGGGCATCCTCCAGCTGGGGTCTGTGGCAGCAATACAGGAAAAGGTGTGAGGGGGAAGTCCAAGGACATCCCAATAGGGAACAAGAGGAGTCAAAGCTGGATTTTTTTTCCTTTTTTATTATTTAATTTTAGAAGTGAGTCTTGTGGACCTTGGCAGAGAGAGGTTTTAAGGGGAGTTTTGTAAGGCGTTAGACAGTGTGAGTAGTTATGTCCCAGTTCTCCCCTCGCCAATAAAAAAGCCATGAAATCATGCTCCAGTGGTGTTCTGGATGAACCCTCTGGGTTGAAGGTGCATCCTGCCCAGCACCCTCGGGCTGCTGGCTCAGGTGTGACCAGGGCCACAGGTCCACGGAGCCGTCAGCTGTCACTGAGCGCCGTTTGCCAGCAGTTTGGTCCCCAGCCCAACCTTTGAGCTCTCCTAGGGGGGAAACACTGCATTGTCCATAGCACTCTGAAGACTAAACCCTTTTGGGATAACCACAGTAGGGAACTGTGACTGGTATTTTCTAAGTGTAGATATGTATGCCGTTCTTTCGAGGTAGGGTACTCTGACATATGTAGCATAAACTGGTCCTGCTGTTAAATGGGTCGATTATTAACTGAGCAGCTGTGTAGGGGTAGCTAACTTTGAATGCATGAAACTGCTGTTCCTCTGGACAGGAGCTAGGTGCTGGCTACTTGTGGGGGTACTTATGGTGGGGTAATGCAAGAGGAAAATGCAGGTGAATGAGAAAACTGGTAATTTTTTATAGCATTTTAATGATGGAAATTGGTACCCATTTGATACATTATTCACAATGGTTTTAATCCCTTCTTTTGCCCAGTTTTTGCTACTTCCCCAACACTGTAAGCTGGAATTGAAATAGGTAGCAGCCCTAGCATAGGGAAGGGAAACTGAGGGGAAAAGAAGTCTCTTTCTAAGAACAGAGATAGCCAAATTGTATTTCCTGACCTGGTGGTCTTGAACCACTGACTTTTCAGATGAGGCTCAAATTCAGGCCCCAGGGGATGACATTACTGTCCCCTTGAAATCAAAGGCTCCCACCTGGGAAGTGACACTGGGATAGCACTGAGCTCCTGGTGACTCCTGATCACGGTGCCAGCATGGCCTGGCCCAGAGAAACCAGCAGCAGAGATGGGGTGGTCTGGGTTTTTGTCAATTCTCCGTGTTCTGAAAGAGCCACAACATAAAACAACAATACTTCTGCCTTATGAAGTACCTTCAGAAGAAGAGAGGTGTCAGCATGTTGGGGAAGACACTCATCTCTTGCAAAGTGATGCATTCAGAGTTAGCTGCCTTTCTGAAACAAAAATAAAAAAAAAAAAATCAAAACCTACTGTATGTTACTTTGAAAATGTGAATAGTATTTTTATAGCTTGTTAAAGACACAGCTAGTTGCATTTGTAAATAAGGATAATGTTGCTTTTATTTTCCTTGTGGACATCATTGTTTGGAACATAATTGTCCTTAGGGTTGATTTGTATATAGGTAATTTGCTTGTGATTTAAGCCGCTCCTCCCCTTTCCTTTCTCTCCCTTCCCACCCTCTGGTTTTGGTTAGAAGTACCATTTTCAGCATTCTGTGTGATTCCGTGTTTTAGCACTATTGTGGTGTGTTCAGACTTTCTGCACTTGCTTACACAGTAGGGTATGCCAATCGTGTGTGGCGTAATGTTACTTTAACCTTTCGTTTCTCATATTTTAGCTGTCAAGGATTAAACACTGTTAAAATACTTACTGACCTGGGTTAATATTAGGTACATATTTTAGCATAATTTCCCTTCTTTTCATGGTTTCTTGGGTTTTTTCTTTTTTTCCTTTCCCTTCCCTTTTGTCTTGTTTGGAAGCTGGGAAGAAATCTGTGGATCTTCTCTTTGTGTGGTTCTATTCCCCACTCCCGTGTGCAGCCCGGAGTTTCTCCTCATGGTCCTTGGGGTAGAGCTTTATCTGTTTGTTAAGGCAAATGTAGACTGCGACCCACCTTGCATCAACCCACGCTCATCCCAGCTGAACAATTTGAAAACTGTTCTGCCTTTTTGTTACATGAATCTGTCAGAAATATATTTTTAATTTAATATAAATGAAATTCAATAAAATATGAAACAAAGTCTCTGTGCACATGTGAAATCTCTTGGAAGGTGGCTTGAGTGCTGCCAGTGCCGCAGAGTCCCCATGTCCATGGAAAGCCCTGGCATGGCCCTGAGCTGGGGCAGCCCCACACACCCTACACACACACACAGAACCTCAGACATGCCCTACAAACACACAGAGCCCAAAAGATTCCACACTCCCCGCCCACACACAGACAGAACCCCACACATCGCACACATGCCCTACACACAGGGCGCACAGCCTACCTGACCCCAGTTCCAGCAGCCAAGTTCCTGTGGAGCAGCTCCTCCAGCAGCACCCCTCGTCCCTGAATATCCCATACCCCTCCGTGTGTGCCCTACCCCCACAATCCCAGGGTTATGCAACTCTGACCTTTTCATTCGTTTTAAAACAAACCATGGCCTACGAAGGTGTCGGTGCCCATGCCCTGTGCCCCAGCTCCACCACTGGGTGTCCAGTTGCAGCTCATTCACCCACAGCTGCCCTGGCTCAGCTGGGTTGATTTATCCCCCCAGCTTCATTGCTGCAGGGAATGGAGGGTGGTGTGGGGGAATGATGCATATGTATATTTAGACACATTCATTCAGTGCATACATCAAATGTAGCCCCAAGAGCCACACCCCCACTACGCCAACAGGCACCCTCTGGGCTGCATGCCTTCACCTGCGTGCCTTCATCTCACCCCAGCACCATAGCTTGGCTGGCCATGGCTGGCTCTGCCTTTGGCAGCTGCACCTTTAAATCCAGTTGGAAAACACAGAGGTGCTTCCCACGCTCTCAGACGGGCTGAATAAACCCCCCAGGTGCTGCCAGGTGCCCTCAGTCCAATGCCCACTCTGTGCCTCATTTAAAACCCATGGTTTGCACACAGTCCTGTGAGATTTAACTGAGGCATTCCCTGCCAGTGGCACAGGTTAATTCCCACGGGGTCTGGCATGCCCTAACTCAAACTGGTCCTACTGCCCCCAGTCTGCCTCGGTGGCTGGAGCATTGCCCTGCATTGCCAGGCCTCTGGAAAGCATTTTAAATTTAGCTAGAAACCCATAAAGGTCATTTGGCTCTTTGAGGTGCATTTTAAAACACTCCAGTCTCCCTGGATTGCAACTCTTTGTTTCATGAATGACCTCAACATTTTATCCCCAGCAGCCTGGAAAGGTCATTGCAGACACACACAGTTCCCAGTGCTGGAATGCTGGAACATTCCCCATTGCCTTCAGGGAGTAGAAGCACCTCAGTAGAAGCTGTGTGTAACACCACCACTCTCCCAGAGCAGGTACGGGTGACGTTATTAAGCATTCACACTTTGGAGCTGTCAGGAATATAAACTCTATTTTCCATAGGAGGGGAAGGGGAAGTGAAAGAGCCCTGCTGCAAGCCCACCCTTCCATGTCCAGCCCCACACCACAAGGCCCTTCCACGGCTGGAGCGCACCCAGGGACACACACACTCTGCAAGGCTGCAGCTGGTGGAGCCCTACGCATTGGAAACAGTGCCTGATGCAGGGATTTGGCATCACTGTGGTCTTTACAACATAATAGGTCACAACAGAACTTCAGCAACACTTCAGAAATGAGCAATACAAGTTTTAAGACACATACACACATGCAAACACACACCCCTTTTCCCCAAGTGGGTTTACTTAACTGGCCAAAAAAAGGACAGAAAAGAGTAAATCAACCACCTATTTTCTAGTGAAATGTATTAATTTAAAACCTTCTGCTACTCATTCAGAGAAGCTTGGCAAAGGCCATGGGGTTCAGGTGTTTAAGGTGCCACCGAAAAGCACAGTTTAGCTTTTGCAAGCAGTTTCATGCCACATTACCGGTGATAAAGTTCTTTGCAGCCCTCTGTCACTCATGAGCCACATGGGCACACGTATGGAATTATTCAAACCTGATGCCTCATCACTGAAAAAAGTTGATCTTGTACTAAAAGAAAAAAAACACCTCCAGGGGCTTTTTGAGGAATCTGTCTAGTTTTGGTTTTGTAGTAGGGGTGTCATCCCCATTCATCCCAGCTGGCCCAGGGTATCCTCTCCCTTCACAGTCTGGCTCATGACTGCCCAGTGTTCAGCTTACTGAGGTTTGCAGAGGCAATGCTGGCCAGCTGGCACATTTTATCCCACTGCAACAAGCCTGTGCCCTGAGCACCAGGGAAATTGGTTTTGCTCCCTCCAAATGCAAGATAAGCAGCCATTGCTGGCACTGTAACACCTCTGTTAAGGCCTGGGACCTCCCCAGCAGGAGAGGCTGCTTTACCAATTTCACTAACAGTCCCAGAATTCAGACAAATTTCTTTAAAGCTTGCACTCAGTTTGCAAACCACACAAGGACTGTAAAGCTACTGAAGAGGCCAAATGAGCATCTCGTTTAAAACAAACCCTCCAATACATTGAAGTAAAGTAAAACAGGAAAGCAAAAACCATACGCAGGTAAAAATCAGCTCAGCTTCACTGATGAGGCTGAGGCTATTGCTAAGGTTCAGGGGTGTTTCCTATATCATCTCTCAAAAACTGGGCCAGCAAACATTTTGGAAGCTGCTGCCAGAAGCTAGAAAAAGTCAGGAGAGAGAAAACCAAGCTTCCCTTTGGCTCCTTTAACCTTTAAGCTATAACACACTGCTTGACCTAATTTCTCTGCCAGGCTTACAGGGAGCCCATCACTGTGGTGGGACAGGCTGTACCAGGCATTCTCTCCGACTGGGCAGAAACACGGGGCTCTAAGACAGAGTCAAGTACAGTGCTGCGAGGGCAGTGAGTGGGGAGCTTACCTGAAAAGCTGGATTTGTTCCCTGATCCCTTTGTTTTGGCACAGGAAGGCTGAGCCTGAAATGTGTCCTCCTGAGGCATTTTAAGACCACATCACTAAATGTCTGCCAGCTGAACAACTGGGAGCATTTTGGCTTCAGTCAACTAAAACATGTGCTGGGTCCTTTTGAAAATTTGGTGGAGGGTGGTGCAGGAGCAGTGGGGCATTTTTTGGTTTGTGTTATTGGGGGAGCTTTTGTTTGGGTTTTTTCTTTAGCTCTCTACACAGACTACCCCCGAGCAGGTTCCTAGGGACATTTTGGAGTGTTGGTACAGCACCAGTGCATTCCCTGCTCCCTCCAGCCTGTGCCAAGTGGATAATCTGCTCTTCTGCAGTCAAAGTTTGTTCCTTCCTGGGGCAAAAATTATTTTAAAGGTTGGCCAGACAGGAGGCTAAACCATCTCACAACAGCTCAAACGTTTGCTCCTCGCTCACCTGGGGTTTTGCTGTTTGAGTCCAAGCCCTCTCCAGCCTCTAGTGCAGCCACCAAGCAGATCTTCCAGTCCATGGCCACCACATAACACACCCAGACTGTCTCAGCAGCCACACAGAAAATTGACATGGGGCATGGGGGTTATGACATGATGGGGCAGATGAAGGCAAATTGTGGGCAGTCATGGATACCTATGACAACAATTTGCCCCTAAAAGAGCCCCTGAGAGCACAGGGAGCCTCCCCATCCTCCAAGCGATGATACTGCTGGGAACAGCTGGGTGAAGTCCCCCAGCATGACCACAGCTCAACTCAGGGAGCTGGCATGAGTCTTTACAGGTGATTACTTAGAAAAAAAAATTAAATTATTATACTTAGAAAACTTTCCATGCTGTCTGCAACCCTCCATTCCAGCCCATCTTCTCCATCAGAGCAAGGAGGTGCTGGGTTTTTAACCCTGACCACACAAGTCTATCCAAAGCCTTTGCTCAAGGGGACAGCCAGCAATTCCAAAGGAGCAACCACTCCATAGCTCCAACCTGTCATGCCTGCTCACTGCTCCAGAAGGAACAGCTGACACATAGCCAGCACAACTGCAAAATTCTTTTCCCTATAAAAAATCCTCCCCACTACCCTCTTGCTTTTTTCACACCAAGAAAAGCCTTTACTATTATGCAAAGAAAATTTGTAGGAGTTGTTTTGTGCAATACACCGGCAAGTCAACAAGATTGTGGCAATAAGGGAGAAGTGGCAACAAGGGAGAAGTCATATTTTCCTTCCAGCCATGCCCACAGCAATCTGCTTTGTCCCTGTCACACAGGGCACTTGTTGCTGTGCCCCCTGCAAGGGCCTTGCACAGAGCTGCACAAAGGAATAGCAACAAAGGAAATATTTTGTTCCCACAGAATAGAAATCACCATGATTTTTCAGATCTCTTTACCAACATGTGTTCCTGGCAAAGCAAGGACCAGTATTAGGGAAGGGATGGGCACAGGGGAGGGAAGGAGGGATGAACAAGTAACTGTACTGCGTGAGAAGCATCTGAACTTTTCCATACCCTGCTGCTTTGGCACCTGTGTCTTTCTGTGTGTCTGCCTCTGACCCTGCTGGTCCAGTTGGGGCTGGGGACTGCAGGACTTCCCCTGCTTTCCTCAGCAGCTGAACCGTGAAGGCATCACATGCTGCAGCAGGCCACAGAGAAGGCAACCTGGAAAGCCAACAGGACACAGCTCCAGTGAAATCCAGCTTGCCAGCAGCAGGATCCAACTACTCAAACACAGGTCAGGCAGCAGTGAATGGTCCTGCACACCATTGCCTCTGAGAGACACAAAGCAGCACCTGGGGATGGAAACCACCTGCCCTTTGCTCCTCCTTTGCTAAGGATGGCAGTAGTTGTCCATAGAGGAGTTGTTTCCTTATTCTATTACCTTCTAACAGGGCAGATGGCACATTTGGGTTCCCCAGCTGTGCTGAATGCCACATCATTGCTTTATGTTTCAAAGGAGCTGTGGCACCCCTGAATCCTGCTAAAGCAAGGGAAACAAACCTTAGATAGGGACACACACCGATTACGACTGAGCACTGAGGCCACCCTGCCTGCACTGCTGTCTGTAAGACGTGATTTACAGATGAGGAGAAACCCAGCAGGAGCCTGTCCCTGTCAGGTGCTGCCTGTCCACAGGGAGCTGTGTCCTGGGCACGCTCCAGCCCCCCACCACAGTGACTCCCTCAGCTGAACCAGGCATTTCTGGAGGCCCTGACCAAATGCACACGCAGACACAGGCAGGGGCACCAGCCCATGAACAAAGCCATTTACCCCAGCACTGCCATGCTGTGCAGCTTGGTCTGAGTGACCTGAACAGAGAGGGAAGCAGGAAAGAGGAATTGTTTGAGAAATATTTTCTTGACTGAATTTGCTGCTTTGCTAAAACCAGTGTTTGGTGGGGTGGTGGTGGCTTCCAGCCAAGAGCCAAGTTGTGGAAGGAAGTGGGGACCAGAAAGCCTCTGAGGACCCCAGCAAATACGATATCAGCCAGACTTAGACAGGAGTTGTTTGTGTATCTGGGGCAGACAGATGGCATGTCCTGCCATTAGATGTATTGTCTTGGCCAGAAGAGAGAAATGAGGCAAGAACTTTCTTTCTCTGCTGCTTTATCTGCTCTATGCAGAATTGTCAGATTATGCAGAAATACCAAGCATCAGACAGTGAAATGTTTGCACTGCATTTGCATTGTTTCCAGAGCAGAGTAAAACCTGCTCATTTTGATTGAAGGTATCTCTAACCTCAAGGGAGAAAATGATTGTGCATGGAAGGCAGGACTAATGACTGAGTAGTTTTCCAGTGCTGGTCCACAGCACAGTTACCATGGCCTGAGCTGGCTCCCACGTCCTCAAGGGCAGCAGAACTATGAGCTGACCCTGCCAGGCCCTGGCTTGTCGGCACCGACACCCACCACGTACTCACTGACCTCAGGGGATAGGCACAGACCAGGCAGACACGTCGATGTGGCACTCCAAATGTGCTGTGGGTGTGCTCATTAAGGCAGCTTTGGTGAGTGCAAAGCTGTGCACACCAGTGAGGCTGGAGAGATGGATCATTTTTCTGGAAGAGACCTTAGGTGTGCTGCCACTCCCCTCCCCACAGTCCTGTGCTCTCCAGCTGTTTTTAGCCCTGTACCAATGCCACGGTGGCCAAGTGACCACTTCAGCATACGCGGATGTGTGACATGGAAAAATAACTCGGTGTCAGGGCCTTTACTGTTCCTGCTGGCTTTTTGTTCTTTGAGCCATAACTAGTGGCAACCAAAATCTGTGAGCAAGCAGTTTCTGATGGGTCCGATGTCACACAAATTTATAAAGAAGTTAGCAGGTGGATCAAAGCAGGGGATTTGTAACGTAAATGATTAAGAGCAGCTATTTGTGTCCCAGCACAGAGGCTGAAACACCTGAGGCTGCAAACCCCAGCGCTGCATGGGTCTGCCTCCACCCCTGGGGTGCATCCCAGCCAGGGTGGCCACAGCAAGCTTTCACCTCCTGAATCAGGGCGACACTCACCAGTTTGTTTTCAGCAAAACCTCACTGCTGCAAGCTACCTGTATCCACACTGCAGCTTGGCTCTCACCTGTCCAGCACTCTGTGGGAGAGCAACAGCAGCTGTCCCTGAACACTGCAGGTGGGATGGAGAGGTCTGAGAGCACAGCCTGCCACAATGATGCATGGGGACACATCCCATCCCAAGGGGATGCTGGTGCCTTGCTCCCCAGCAGCTGGGGGCAGCCCCACTGGGCACAGCAGGGCTCAGCAGGTTTTGCTGGCACCACATGGATCTGATGTCTGGTTCTAAGGTTTCCTGGGCACTTTTTTTTGTTTCTTATTACATCTGTTATCCCACCACCCCTGGCCAAAAGTGAGATGGAGGTTACTGCAGTCTGGTGGGCAGAAAGATCTCAAAGCATCCAACCACCAAACGTGGGAGAGATGATGGAGACATTAATCTCCTAAATGATTCAGCTGATTGGATTTTGTATTTCCTTGGAATCCACATCCTGTTCTGGGTCTTTCTTGGTAAGTGGGGCAAAACCTCACTGAACTTTAACAGC
Organism: Struthidea cinerea; assembly: GCA_013397865.1. Lineage (NCBI taxonomy): Eukaryota > Metazoa > Chordata > Aves > Passeriformes > Corcoracidae > Struthidea > Struthidea cinerea. The sequence continues at coordinate 393,022 of VZTI01004733.1, forward strand.
ATGGAAGAACTTTACCAGGTGGGTCTCTGAAACTGCAATAGTTAAAATAAGTTAGACTCCAAATTTATCAGAGCTCAGAATAGTGAACTATTCAGTGGGTACCTTTGTGCAGGGAAGCTGCTTCATTTCAGTCAAACAGAATGGAGAAACAGTGGAGCATGTTTCCTGTCACACTAGAAATATTCTTTAGCTTTTAATAAAGACAAAAAGAGGAGGAGTAGGTGGATATTTTAGAAGCTATTATTCAATAGTTTCTAATGGTATCTACGGTAATTTGGAAATAATCTTGAGGAATGACATCCATAACACAGGAGATGGGCTATGTCTCCTGCTGCTCCTTGCAACAAGGGCAACACGGGGAAGAGTAGGAAACCTTGGATGGTACAATTGGCTCAGCCATCCCAGGTTTAAGTGCCCTTCTGAATAACAGATTTAAAATGCTTTTGAACTTATCAGGAGAATGAAGACTTGAGAGACTTTGGATTAAAGTCGCAAGGCAGGCAAAAGATGGCAGGAGGTGCTTTGCCTAAGCTTCCCTGGCATGCCAGTGCTAGAGCCGACAAATAAACCCTGACCTCCTAACTCCCAGGCCAGGGACCCACTGAGCAGGCGATCACCTTGTATTGCAGCCCAGCATGGGTGCCTGGGGCCGCACAGGAAGCTGGAAGGGACACAGTTGGGACAACTGACCCGAACCAACCCAAAGGATATCCCAGACCATGTGACCAGATCATGTTCAGTACATAAAGCAGAGGGGAAGAAGGGGGAACATTCAGAGTGATGGCGTTTTGTCTTCCCAAGTCACTGTTACACGTGAAGGGGCCCTGCTCTCCTAGAGATGGCTGAACACCTGCCTGCCCATGGGAAGGGGAGAATTAATTCCTTGTTTTGCTTTACTTGTTTGTGGCAGCTTTCGCTTTACCTGTTAAACTGTCTTTATCTCAACTCACAGTTTTCCTCAGTGTTACTCTTCTGATTCTCTGCCCTGTCCCATCGGGTGCAGCTGAGTTTGGGTTAAATCATGACACACTCTGTTGTGCTTACACTCCCTATTGTCAGATCTGAAAGCTGGGTGAGAAGAGATGTGAGACTGCCCTGAATTACACTACTTTTTAACTCATTGAAGCAGTGATATCTTTTTGGTTTTCATACCATCCTTTCAAAATCCACCTGCTGTGCCACACTGCTTGGCAAGCTGGCAGTGAGACGCTAGAAGACTGCATTGATATGGCAGACAGCAAGCCCAGACATCAACATGCCCCAAGTGCCTGTTAAGAGAGGGCTTAGACCTCAACCCCAGCAGGGTTTTGTTGTATGCTAGGCTTTGGAGAAAGCAGTGAGGTGCTAATACAGTCCTGCCACATCAGATGTGGAGACAGGAGGTGGTCACAGCCACAGCCGCTTTGCAAGTCCAGCTGGAGACCAGAGAGGACTGCTCTCTTGAGGAAAAGGAATCATTTGTTCTTCATGTGTACCACTAATGACAACAGAAACTTCAGATTTACCATACCTTCCTTTGTGTGTAGACAGCCTCTGAAACCATCAGAGCAGACAGCTCTTCTTGAGGTTGTGACTGGCACCAGTTTCACCATGTCTGCAAAATACATCATTGTAAACTCATTTCCTGCCCTGCCTCATTTGTGACAGGAGGCTGAGACTGCTGTTGAGGACTAACACAGGGGCCTCTGGGGATGCTGCCAATCCAGCACAGCCAGAGGCTTTCCTTCAAATACCAAGAAATTCACTTTTCAAGAGCAGCAGTGTATGGGACATTACCCCAAATGAGAATTTCTGCAAGGTACAGTGCCTTGTGTACTGGAGGACCTCCAGGTTGAGCTGGAGTAAAATCTCTCCCCAGCTGAAAAGCCACAGTGCTTGGATTTGTGCAGCAACAGTGGAAGATCCATGCAGTCTGCAGTGTGTCTGCTTGTCCCGCACGAGGCTGTTATCCCCAGAAGTCACTGCAGGCTATCACAGGGGCTGTGCAGGAGGATTGCACAGACAGGGCATTTCCTGACACTCTGGACTGCTGCCTTTTCATTAAAAGTTGAACTTTGTACAAGTAGCTGTAATTTTCTCACTTCCTTCTGGAGCTTGACCTGAAGGAAACAGACACATTTAGGATACCTGACATAACACTAGAAACTTTCTGGTCAGATGAGGGCACTGACAGCTCAGTCAGAAGAGGAGACAAGAGAAAATGTTCTTGTTCAGAAAGACTTTGCTATGCTTGTATGGTCCCACTGAGCCCATATGGATCCCTTGATCAACAGCTACTTTTCTTTTAAAGTAAGTCCAGAATCACCCTGTCAGGACACTTCCCCACCATGAGGTTAGTGAAGAGTCCACCAGATGGACAAAACAGGGAAAGTCTCAGTCCTAAAGTTCGTCACTTAAATATTTCTTCACTGGAAAGCACTGATTGTTGAGCAGGAAAAAAAGCTGAGTCTACTGCCATATATTAAATTAGCTATTTCCCCCCATGCACATAAACCAGGACACCAGAAGCAAAAGCTAGTGACATTTATATCAGAAAAAAAAGCAGAGATGACTATTTTCCTGTGCCCCACAGAACCCAGCCTGAAAAAGAGAGAGGGATGATGACTTTTCACTTATTTAATAATGCAAAACCTGAGGAAGGGGCGTGCTGCGCAGAATACTGAAGAGAGATTGCAAATAGATGGATTTGCTGATAGTACACTACTTGCTTCTGCTATTCCTCTCTTGACACAGCGTCTGCTGCCTACCAGAGCAATCATATCCAAGTGTAATTGTCTAACAATTGTTCCGCACTGAGGAAATAGTTCTGATTACAGACATTAACAAGTTTAGGCATTAAGCTTCCTCACTGTAATTACCCTTGAGCTTAGTCTCACAAATGAATTAATGTGCTGATCGCTTGGACTAATAGAACAAGCAAAAGGGTGATGAATTGCTTCCAAATCAGTTAAAATCAAGTGTGACATCATTTAATTAATTTCAGACCTTGAGGGGAGGAGAAAAGGGGTCAGCATGATGCTGAAAAGAAAGGTCTCTCTCCCTTGGTGATTTCTTTGGAGACAGAAATGTGCAAACAGGGGAAAGGGAAGAGGTGCACCAGGTGAGAAGGAGGATGCTGAAGATGGGACTGTGCCATTTCTGTGTTTGAGCAGGCAGGTCCAGGTGGCTGCGGCTGCGTGACCAATTCACTACAACTGACAAAGGTGCAATGCATGGATTTCTTCTGGGTATGAACAGATGCATTGGTCACCTCACTTTGAATTTTAGTCATTCCTGAATTCATATACAAACCCTGCTTCGCCCCCAAGCAGAGAGCCCACTCCTGACCTTTCCAAGGGTCACAGTTCCTCTGTGAGGACTGAATGTCTGGTGACAGCATTGTCAAAACCCTTCTCCTTGGTCATGTATTCTGGCAGGGGATCATTTGCCAGGCTGACAGCACAAGCCTTGGCTGGCCACTGCTACTACGAACAGATAGACTGTTACCCTCCTTGACTTCTCCTCCCAGTCGGGTTGTTTTTAGAAAGGAACAAAAGGGGTCAATGGAAATGACATGGCAGGGCTTTGGACTGCTGCTGTGAAGTACAGACTCTCTTAGGCTAAAGTTCCCCTCGGATGGCTGCCCACCTGTAAAATAAAATGGCATGGCACAAGGAGCTTGTACCTGACAGGGTTCCATGTGGAGTTTCTCCTTGCAGCCCAACAGATAACGACCCATCACCACCTCAGATTTTGTATCACACCAATATCCTGCACAAACAGCCACCAGTAGAGAAGGTTTTATAAATCAAAGGTCTCCATTGCAGCTCACATCTAGAGCAGGGTTCTGCAGTAGGGAGCAGACTAGTGGGGGATACTTTACAAACACAGTTGTGGCCTGATGACAGTTTAAACATGTTAGCAGCACACACAGACATACATCTACCTGTACACAGACACGCCAGGATTTGCGCCCTGGAGACAAACAGGTGCTCATCTCTCCTAAGTGTACATATGTGACATAAAATACACCTTCAGTGACACACACAAACAGTCAAGAAAGCACAAAAAAAAGTATATCCAAACACTTGATTTCACATAAATGACAAGGACTTTTGTCACTGCTGATTTCAGTGGGAGCTGCATAAGGCCCACAGTTCTTTTACTTTAGGTTTAATCTACATTTTGTTTCCATGAATTCTCGAGCAGTGAAGGGAAGGAGGCGATGAGACATGTGAAAGCTAAATTTGAAGATAATTCATTCCCATAAGTGTGGAGAGCCAGCATGCTTTATGGCAGAGCCTGGCTGCCCCTTCATTAGAAAAGGGACCAACTCCCCTCTGTTACTGAGAACAGTAGTTTGGGAGTCTCCCTGTGACAAGACTGTTTCATGGGATTTACCAGAGACCAGAAGTCCAGCAGCCCTATATCAACACCCTCTGGCAGCATTCATCATTTTCTTGGCTATTTTAATCCATCCTGTCATCCTGGTGACAGTACAGCTTATGAGTCCATTTGTTTGATACAGACCTACAATAAATCCAGTTAGTGGAGCAGAGTGCAGGTGACAGTCATTGTGATATACAGCAGATTCTTTATTCCCAGAACACAATCTTGCAAGGCATCAGGCATCTCCTGAGATGCCCATAGCTCTATTTGCTCTGTTTTTAAATGACAACAAGCAAACAACAGCAAAGAGCACCAGCAGCCTGGAACTAATGTTCACACATGCAAAAGGTTTGAAGGTCCTGAATTTCCTTTCCTAGTGGTGACCTGACAAATTCTCTGCAGCCTCACCAGTGGCACCTTCCTGGGCAGTCAGAGATCTTGAAGAAGACCCAGCTGTCCCTGCCTTGTTCATCCAGCTTATCACAGAGGTGCTGGTTCTGCTCTGACAGCTCTGGCTGCTCTGAGCTGTGAGTCTCACTCTGCTCTGCTTTACTCCTAAGGAGGAAAAGCTCATCAGACTTGTTTTTTCATTAAATCAACACATGGTGCCCATGCTAGGGACCAGTTCGGCCCAGTAAAAACAAAACCGAACACTGCAACCAAATGGTGGCAGAGGTTCACATAATTGGCACTGATGCCCTTTGGAAATCTGGCCATGCACTGCTGGAGACCCAGCTCTGCATTTGGTGGGCAAGCCACCTTTAGGGCTCTAGAGAACTGGAAGGGAAAGCAAAAAAGTGGTCTGGTTGAGAACTGATTTTTAAGGGTAACTACACTTCCAGCACGACCCTCCTGTCAGTCACTTCCTGAAAGTCTGGTGGGATGAATTTATAACTCAGAGGGATTTAAGCACCTGAGCACCATAGGGGATCTGGGCCTTTTTCTATACTTCAGTTCTCCAGGTGTAAAGAGGAATAAAAAAACCCACTCGTCTCTGAGGGATGAAAGGCTTACAAAATGCTCACAAACTGTGCTACAGGCGGGGTGCTCTCCTAAGCATCTTGCAGGGACTTCTTGGCAGCATGACAATGCCATGGTATTCTAATGGCAAGAGAGGGATTTGCTTTTACAATATGACATTTGCCAGACAATTAAGGTGAAGAGCTGTGTGCTATAATCATTTTTAGTATTAAACACACACAGTAAAAATAAATGTTTAAAGGCACATGGGGTTTTCTATGAATATAGGACATGATGCTTTGCACATTATTGAAAGAATCCTTACTGCTACCATAAGCTTCAGTTCCAACTGTGTAATTACTACAAGGAACTTTTTTTTCTCCCATTATATATTAACTGCACCTAAAAGATCCAGAATTGAAAGAATCTGAGCTTTCCTAACTTAATGGTTGGAGAATTTGCTCTGTGTGTTCCTTCTTTTACTTCTGTCATAGTCAATCATGGTCTGAGAGATTGAGACAGATAAATAAAAATGTGTTATGCTGTTATTTTCTTATTGTCTAGTGTGATAGAAACCTGCATTACACTCATGAACTACAGGAAAAGACAGGAAATCATATAATGATTCACAGATCTTTTTCCATTTCCACAGGACTCCTTTCATCATTTCCCAGAATGGATTTAAGGTTTTGGAGGTAGCCTCCACTGCCATTGTGCAGCCCACAAACATCAAATAGGAGGCATCCAGGAAGATGCCATGGCAGCAAAACCAGACACAGAGGCCCTCCCTTCCTATATTCAGAGGGTGTTATTGTATTCATGTTAATTTTTTAGATTGCCCCAATGCCAACAAGATTGCAGAAAGGATGTTTCCTGTACTTCCTTTTTTCAAGAATATAAAACCAAAATCCTTGAGGCCCTGGTCCCGACCCCAAACCAAAACCTCACCGCATCTCCTATAAAAACTAGCTTCCCAAGATAAGGTCTACTGGGAACACAGGCTTTGGCACTACCACCAAAGCTGTGGGGGATGAGATGTTGGACCTACCATGCAAGAATTATGTGACTTGGACCTGGTCTTCGGCTCAGATCATATGGGAGGCGCGTAATCTGGATTTCTAGTTAGTCTGGACCTGGAGGCATGTCCTAATGTGCAAACCCTGCCTTAGGAGGTTTAGAAGGAAATGCCCCCAAACAGGAGAAAGCCCTCGAGGCTGAAGTCACAAGAAATGCAGGGTCCTATCCTAGCAACCATCAGCACAGTGTCTGCATTTCTATGTTAATATTCATGGATATGCAAGCAAACGTCCTCTAACTGCAACTTCAGCCTGGTCAAGGTGACTGACCTTCTTCATTAAGTGCTTCCAAATTTCCAATCTAGCCACGGATGTGAAAAATCTGTGCTAATTATAGGCTTGTCAGGGGGTCAGAAGAGCAGAGGGGAGATAAGGGGGTTTCTGATAGTTATTTAAAGGCGCAGCATCAACTTCAACAGGGTTTTGGGCTTGCACTAATACACTCTCCTGTCTCTGTTATTCAGGTCAGTTTATCCAAAAGTAGAGCTAAAAATCTGGAAGAGCTTCAGATACTAGGAAGTATCTGAATTTGATTCAGATTCAGATGACCGAGGTAAAGCTCCTCAATAGTAAAGGAGACACCCTCTCTGTGCCTCCCTCTGATTTTTGTCCCAGTCCATTCTGCATTCTGAACATCTGGTACCCTCGTGGACACTATAACACCATCCCAAACTATGTGTGCACAACGCTTACAAACAGTGCTTAAAACATAATGGCTTGTTAATATAACATATGTCATCAGAGAAGGGATACGAGCTCTTTCCCTTTTATATCCTTTTCAGTAAAGCACATTTTGAAACTCACTGACCTTTATTCTTTCCTTCTTTTTTTTAAGTTCACTGGCATTATGTAGAAAAAACCATCAGCGTGAAGAGGAATATAACGCAGCTTATTACCACTAACAAGGGAATGGCCCATAACTCTAAAGAGACAGAGCCTCAAGTGAGCTATGAAGGTCATCTTCTTGCATCCAGAAGGAAAATGCAATACTGACTCTCTCGTGCTTCCCATTTCAGACACATTGTAGTCTGCTTTCAGTTTTGTTGCAACAAATAGTGAAAATAAGGGGTTTTTCTTTCAGACAGAATCTCACACAGTAGGTTCTCTCCACTTTGGGGGGATTGAAGGTGAATATCTGTCTGTATTTTCCAGCACTATTAACATTCCTCTGGATTTGCTGGTTAGTTTGTTCATGAATCTTTAGGACCTGACTTCATATCCAGTCACTGCTTCTCCCTGCTGGAAATACTCAAACCTCTCAATGGGTAAAGGTACAAACAGCAAGCTTATAGGCTTGATCATTTCCAGGGTTACCTCCAGAGCTCTCCAATAATATATTGTTTAGTTCTTGGAAATCAGTCTTTCCTGTGATCCCCCAGTGCTGCTCCATGCAGCCGTGAGCCTTAGAGCAATGCTAAAAGATGACAGTGCTGTGCTAAAGCCAATGCAGCATGAATAGGTGACTGGAGGGACCAGGCTGTAGATTACATGCTGGACAAATACACAAGGCTGAGTAAGACAGTTTAAGCCTTAGGTCATGAATGAATATAAACAGCAGTATCCTTCCCAGCCCTAACTGCATCAGGGATATGCCAGAGCCCTGCTGTGGGTGAGCACTGGGAAAAAGCATTGCTGCCCTCTAAGAATGGATGTTTTCTTTTTGCCCCTAGAACAAGCACATCAGTGTATGCTGCAGCTCTCAGGTCAGGGGTAACTGGGGTGTAACTGGGATGAGATATGTTTTTCCATATTCCCATTCCCTGGTCTACTTTTTTACAACCCTCAGAGAGCCTGGGAGAGGGAAGCTGAGTTGCACCTTCCTCCTCTGTCTCAGTGCTGAGAATCTGATATTTTGGCCTTGCTAAATGTCTCAGGGCTGTACATCTCTACATCTGTATGTATGCTCTACATGCTCTACATCTGTAGTGACCTGCAATATTTTCCTTGAGTTTGTTTCAAAAGGAATATATTCTTTGGGTGGGATGATGTGGAAAAGGAAAAGCTAGTGTTTTCCCTCACATCACTATCCTCTTTCCAGTTGCAAATGGTGCCATGTAAAACAGTGTCGGGAAGTGTTGTGGCACTACCAAAACTTTGTTTTCAAAATGATGACAATGAAACATTGTTGATTAAGAAGTTCCTGATTCCACTTAGTTTTACTAAGTTTCACTTAGTAAAAGAAGGGGCACATGCAAATCTGTGGTCATGTTCAGGCTTGAAAGAGAAAAGCGCACAGCAAAAAAATATTGGGCCATGCTGGGCCACGTACCTGAGCATCAGCTGCTTATCACTAACTAGAGCCTCACTAACTGATGAACAGTTAGCAGCTTTGCCAAACATTTGACCCTTCAAGTAGGAAAGACAAATTGCAATGTTGCATAAACAACAAAACCCAGGGAGCATCCTCAAGGCTGATTTAATGATGCAAAAAGCCAAAGAAGCCAGAGCAGAAACTGTGGTAGAGCAGCATTTCTGTCCATTCTCAGAAGACCTGATCCAAGAATTGAGCTAATTCTTCTTTTAAGAGTGGCACAACACAGCTCCAGCCTCCAAACAACAACCCTGCATATCCCAGCTTGCCAGCCTAGAGCCACAAAATTGTTTTTGGCTGAGGAGGATAATGTTGCCAGTGGTGCTAATTATACAGCAGCTTGGACAAAAGCTAGTCCTATTGAAGGCAGCAGCTCTGCTCAGGAAAGGTGAGCAGCAGAAAGCTCTTCCAAATCCCAAATTTTGGACGTTCTTCCTATTTGGCCACATCCCTCACTCACAGACCATGCTTAGCCCAGCCTGGTCTGAAGAGTGACAGGAGGAGATGGCTAGAGAAACTGCTTCAGTTTTTAAATAACAAGCAACACTGTCAATGAGTAAAAAAAATATATTGTGTTTCTGGTGTATGTAGATACCCTCTCCTTTCAAAAAACCAGTATGTCTTCCTAGGTACTCTCCAGACTTCAGTGTTCTGTGCCAGTCCAGGCTGGGATGAAGTTTTGCAGAAATATAATAGAGAAAAAAATGCTTTTTATTCTCTATTAAATGGATGGATGAATTAAATCTGTTAAAATGGGTTGTAACCTGCCACCACTCTGAGTCAGACACAGGAAACCTTTCCAGTACAAAGTAACAACATCAGCACTTACTCTATTGACTTGTTAAAGGTGTATATTTCATATGCTTAGTTTCATATGCTGATAGATGTACTAATTTTTTATACTTATTCTATACTTGTATCTCTATCTGCCTTACGTATTGATCCATTACTGAAAGTCTGTGCTTTCACTCTCATTTCTCCTTCTTCCTTAGTCAGAAACTGAACTGATGGCCTCTGGGCATCAGAGGGAGATCTAAACTACAAATCTGAAGGGAAAAGGCAACAGTTATTATCCCTGCTTCACACACAGCTAGCCCGACAAATGCTCCCTTGCCAACTCCTTCGGCCTCCTGCTGCTTTTCATTTTAATTCTTTTAAATTACAGCTAAGCAACCCTGCAAATTGTCTGATGCCACGTTTCCTCCTGGAGAAGCCAGAACAATTTTCACTGGTGCAGTTCTCAAAGAAGAGCAGAACTGGGGTATCACACTTAGCACTGAATGCGCCCTGGTTCAACAGGTTGGTGCCACATTCCCTTAGAACAAAAGAAGCAGCCAAAAAAAACAAGAGAACATCTGTATTTGGATTTCTGCACACCTAAACTGTTTGCAGAGGGAAGAGCAATTCAGCTTCCTCATCACACTTTTAGACTTGACCACCCTCTCCTTTCCACAAATGTGAGTTGCTCCTATTGGATGTGTGTGGAATCCACCTCCTTTGCTGGCACTGCAGTGGCCCAGTTCTGGCACCAGCCTGGCCAGGGGGCAATGCCAGCCCCAGGCTGCCTGCCACAGGCACAGGAACCCCACCCTGGGATCCTGCACCAGGCTCCAAAGGTGCTTGGGACTTAGGGTACGTGTGGCACAGGACGACGTGACCACGCAGAGCAAGCCTCAGTAGGGGCTCTTGGGCTTGGCCTTCAGTTATGCTGCACTTCCCTGAAGACTTTGCCTAAGACCTCCCCAGCTGTGTAATATTCATTTTATGCACAACTGTAATTTTTTTTAATTGAATCTTGTTAGAAGTTTTGCAGCCATGTAGGATTCTGCCCCCAAATATAGACTTTGCTCTGTTATCAAGGGAAATGTCCCATATCCAAACAGCAAAAGAGACCAGTGAGTAACATCAGTGCAGGAAAGTAAACACCAAAACATTCAGAACATCCCCCTGTGGGTGCAGACAGCATGCCAGTGTGGATGGGAGCAGGGACAGGGACACGAGGCTTGGATGGAGGATGGGGAGATGAAAAGATGGATCTGAAGGGTGTTCAGCATTGGGACTTACTTCCCAGCACAGCAGTACAGAAACACTGCATGCTGTGGTCTGCCCCGCTGGCCATCGCGTCCCTCTGCTCCCCCTGAGCGGACCAGAGGGCACTGAGGAGGCTCTGGGTATCTTTCCTGCCCTACCTGCAATGGCTGCAAGGTGTTATTTGGTGATTGAAGGTTTGGGGTTTGTTTTTTTCTTTCTCCCTAGCTCTTAAGAAATCATCCGTGAGACACAGAGCAGCTTTTATTTAAATATGTAACCATTTTAGTGTTAGAGATCTGAGAATGGGGCCCAGATGCTATAAATCCAGCTTTATTTGCTTACATATGGCATTTCCCTGACTACTACCATTCTGAACCACCCAAATCCATCAATCTAATGGAGATATATGGACAGTAAAAACATGCACTGGAAAACTACTGGCACGTTGTACAAAATGATCAGATTTAATCAGCTGATAAATTATTCACTTCGATGGAGAGTCAAACCTATGAGTTGAGTCTATTTATGGATGTCCGATTAATGCAAGTAATTTTCCATTGCTTTATTATCTTTGCTAATACATTATGAAAACCATGTTGTGATAATGCTCTTGCTTAAGTCATTTTGTTGTATGAGCACATACCAGAAAGCTCATTCCAGCCAAGGCCAGGGACATGTTCCAGTGGGCACCACATAGTTACACACCACTGTGCTATTTCTAGGGGCTTCTGCAGAGCCAAGTTGCCAAAAGAGCAGGAATTTAATTTAAGGAAAGCTATTACACTGCCAGGCTCTCTAAGTGGCACTGCACTCTTTTCAGACCCAGCTGCCACTGTGACAAAGTGCAGGAGAAGGGCTGTCCTGGCTGCCCCCCAGACCATGATGGATGTCTCTAGTGCCTGGAGGGGGAACAGAGCAGTAAATTGCATCACACTATGGAGTATTTTTTGTAGCACAAGGACACAAGAAGCAGCAGCAGCAGCAACTGATGCAGCACGAGCACTGATGCAACACGTTGGCAAATCAAGTCCTTGAGGCTGCAGGCAGCCCTGGGAGCCAAAGGAGTCTTATGTACTGTCACATCCAACTCCCATATGAGAGTGGCCTGAGCATTTCATCCCATTAGCCTGTACTGAGGTCATCCTTACACGGCTGCTTGCAGATACGAAAAAGGAACAGGCACAAGGCAGCGTGATGGAGAAAAGCCTTGACTCCATCACTTTGTCTCTACTGCTCTGGACTCACCACACGTCCAGAAGCAAGGCTTGCACCCCAGAAGGCCTCAAAGAAGTCTTCCTGACTTTGGTGTGGATTGAAAGGAATGCAGTAGCACATGTCACACCTGCAGAGCCCCAGGTACTCTGCCCTGGGCAGTGATGCTTTTTTGAAAAAGAGCAAGGAGGAAAGATGCCAGAACTGAAGAAGAGCTGTATGGCATGGGCCTGCTGGCCAGGTCTGCCACCAAGCCCATCTGGGGGCATGATTTTGAAGAATATTCATCTCAACAACCCATATCAAAAGGACAGGGCACCAGGGTGCCCTGCCACCACCCAGTACTCTTCTCTGCCCTTCTGTCCCCTTCCCCATAGCACAGAGCTCCCGGCTCCAGTCCCCTCGTACCACTATCCTTTTATTTTACACAAGGTGTTGGTCTCCTTTTCCTGCAGTCCATGGAAAGCATTGGTTGCTGAAATGGCAAGAATTGTGCTTGAAAGAAATAGGTAATTGTTATAAATGAGAGCAACTGGAGTAAGCAGAAGATGAGGAACCCGAGTTCAGCAGGCTCCTAGGTCAGTCTCATGGCAATTCCTTCTCTGCTGTAGGACAGGGAAAATTCTGCTAAACAGGCAGTGTAGAGTTTACCCATTTTTCATCTCTTTGATATGAAAGCCAAGCAGGTCAAACCATCCAAGGCTTAACCGTGCAGTGACATCGCAGCACTGAGAAGCCCCAAGCAAGACTGGGCTGACACACGAGCAGGAAAAGGCCATGAGGTTCCCATCCTAGTGCCAGCTGCAGGCACTGGTATGGCAGGGACTTGAATATTCTCAAATTCCTAGGCTGTTTTGGGCATTGTTTAATTTTTAGCAGTTTTTCCCTATTCTCCGTACTTTTTGACTTTTGCAAATGTGCTAAAGCAGAGGGATCCAGCTGTGCCAGGACCCAGGATGGGGCTGTACAGCTGTCCTGTCAGGTAGGTAGGTACTGCTCCCCTTTACCAGACAATATCACTGCTACAGGGCTGTGCTTGGCTGTGTAGGTGCTAAAAAGTTAGAAGCGGAGAAATTCTTCAGCCTTTTCTCAATATTCTGTGAGAAGACTGTCTTTCCTATGTAAACTATTTTAAACAAGGTCACAGTTTTATAAACTTCTTGCACCTGCAGGCTGTTTTGCAAGATTGTTATGGCTTTGACTTTGAAAATATTTTGGAATAGGTATCTTAGGACTTGGCCAATCCTCTCAAGGGGTGGATGGCCAAGGAACCAATCACCTATTGCCACTCAACACACTTTTGCGATAAAAGTAGTTGGAAAATTATTAAAGTGCTTTCACTTGTTCATAAGCCTGGACTCTGTGTTGTTTTCTTTACCCGTCTCAGATGTGACAGCGACATGGCTGTGCTTGGCTTTAGTAACTGAAAGGTCCAGACTGACATTCACCCTTTTCAGACACAGGGAACCCCTGATCCCACACACTCTTCATCCACCAAGAACCAACCCGCCCAAGGTGTGAGGCAGCTCAGCTCACATGTGAGAAATGTGGCAAAAGCACAGGTATAGTCTTATAGCTAATGGAGGTTAACTTCACACTCAACAAGCGCATTGCCTCCAGCAACAGCTTCCAGCTGCAAAAAGCCCGGGGTCCCTGGAAACGTGATCTCCCGACTACCACAATGCCCTCTGAGGCACAGGTCCCTCTCTTAACACCATGCAAGTGACATTAAAGGAAAGAGGGAGGCAGCTGGGAGTGAGGAGGCAGACGGGAACCTTTTGTTGAGACTGTGGAAATTTTCAGTAAAATGAAAACAAATTGCTCTAAGTAAACCATTTGTCACAGTCTGATTACTCTGCTGCCACTCTGGGAACACCAATTTGTCATGCCAGATCAGGATAACAGCAGGCTGACTGTATGAGATGGCATCCTGCCTTCTGGCTTTCCTTCTTGCAACACGTGAGAGCAGCGGGGATCTCCTGGCAGCTCCTTCCCAGTGCCCATCCCTCCCAATGGACCAGGCACACACTGGGGTCCCTGCAGCCAGATCCACACCGAGGACAGACCCCTCCTCCCAGTAGCCTACTCCATCTCCTGGTACTGCAACCTGAGACCTGTCTAGTACGCTGCTTTTACTTATTTAGCCTGGCGTGTTTACCTGGACTACAAGGTGCCCATAGCAGGGATTGCTTCTGGCACCAGTGGTTGGCATAAAATTGCCCTGAACGGAATTTTGGCACTGAAGTGTCCTAGCATTATACTGGGCTTGCCTGGCCCAGTCCTGATCCACATTTCCTTCTCCTTGGTGATACCTTAAGAGCTTCAACATTCAGCAGGTGAAACAATTTTAAAAGAACAAATAAGTAGAGGAAAAAAAAACCCAAACAAACAAAATGCTGCCAGATTCGCATTTAAAGAGTGCTTAAAGAAAGAGGATCAATGCAAGCAAGCAAGGATTAGCCAAAATTCATAAAGCATGGAAAAACAGCATAAAAAAATCCTAACTCCAAGAATTAATTCCCCTAGCTTCATTGTCCATAGCTAATAAACAATAATTTGAGTCTCCCCTGTTTGTGTCACCCTGAAATGATGCAGCAGTTTGTAATGCTGAAAAAAACAATTAACTCCAGTCCAAGTAAAAATATCTTTCAGCCAATAAAAAGAAGGACAAAACCCTCAAAATTTAATTTTGGTAAATGCTCCATTCATTCCAAAACAAAATCCTTCATCTCAGATTATTGATCCTTTTTCTAAACCTCTTCTCCTTTTAAATTGGTAGGTCGATATTTAAATAAAGAGATGCCTTTTTGAAAGAAAAGCTAAACAAGTTTTGTTTGCAAACCACAGGAATGAACTAGCTGAGAATTTCTTTTTATCTTTTCCATTTAGGGGCTATTAGAGTTTGCCAGGTCCCCACTGAGCCAGCAAATTATGTATTTTCTCATCTTCCTTCTTTACTGATATATTCACTGTATGTCCTCAGCTTCTCCCACTGCTGCTCCGGGCAGTCTCCGGCCAGCAGCAGATGGGACTGCCTGGATCTGTCACCCACCACACAGTCCTGGTCCAGCTCCTTCTCTGATAGTCACAAAATCTGGGAGGAAGAGGTGAGGAGGGATTCTAGAACACATCACCTCCACAGAACAGCAGAAATCAAAGCATTCAGCATTCACTGAAAGAACTATGGGGTATTTTAAGAGCATAGGAATATTCCATGGCAAGGAAAGACAAAATGTTCCCAAATTACATAAATGCCTCCTTGTTCTCAGTCACTGCACCCAGAGCCCCAGGAACGGCCCTGAACCTGTAACCACAGCAATCTGCTCTGCCACGTGGCTCCCCAGATGCAGAGCTGTCAGTGTGAAGTGAAGCATTTAATGGAAATTTGCTCAACACAGACACTGATGGCACTGGTTACAGTGCCACTGCTGGCCATTCTGCTTTATTCCCTTTGATTTTAGAAATTGTAATGTATCTTCAATATCAACAATTTCTGTTTTAACTGAAGAGAAAGGCCTTTAAAAATAACATTTCCCTTAAAAAAAGTGTCACAAGAACTTCAGAAACACACAAAGCAAGAGACCCCAGAGCTGTACCCAAAATGTACCCTGTACCCAGACCCCAGAGCTGCACCCTGACCAGGCTCAACTTAGACTATGTTCCAACCCCAGAGCACCAGAAACATTATCTTGAGTACTAAGCACAAGGTGGGAATCTGAGGCTGAACAGAGAGCAGAGATGAGGCAGAATTCCCTCAGAGAACCAGTTATGTTCTGGGGTTTCCATGTCAAGTGCTTTTTGTCACGTGTACGCAGACACTTATACACAGAGATACAGAGCTAATTAGACAAGCAATAGGTCTCTGCTGGAGCTCATAGTCTTGTACAGGGTGTGATTCCTGCCGGAACATTTTGGATTCAAGGCAGGCAATATGGACACAGTTCATTTATCTAAGGGCTTCCAGGGGTTGTAAACATCAGCATTATCTTTAGCAAGGACGGCAATAAGATGCAAATTTTTAACTTGTCCAAGGAAAAAACCTGACAGCAGCTCTACAATGTACAGTGAACCAAGTGAAAGGCATGGGAGGAGGGCAAGAGGCAGAACTCAGCCCATTTTGCTGCCTCAGAAGGAGCCTGAGGCACAATTCGGGATTCACACATCTACCTTCCCCATGTTTTAACAGTATGGTTGAGACTGCTGAGGTAAAGATTACATCCTAAAGAAAAGAGCAAGAAAATCTCAGCTACTCGGGAAAGTTAAACAGAATAGTAACTACGCTTTTGTTTTGTTGCTCTCTAAGTAGTTTGGTTTAGTAGCAGACAAAAATACTGATGGAGCAGCAAATACAGACTGGGACTTGTATATTTGAAAAACTCTTAACAGAAATGGACAGATCTGTAGGTATGAGTTTCAGCTAAATATTGTATAGCAGGAATGATAACAAAGTACTGTGCCCTTATTATGGCAATTATATAGAATGTGTTTTCATGCATGGGCAAACAAACTCTGGGATCACTTCTAAGGACAAGAAGTGGAGGAGTTCTAAGGACACTTCTAACTCAGCAGAAGTAAGAAAGGATAGAAAGGGCATGCATTCTCTACAGCACTCAACATCCTTGCCATTTCCAGATGGGTCCACATTTCATATTATATCCAATGTTCAGCGCTCAACAAGAAATAAACCCCTACTGATTTAAGCATTGATATTACTGCCTGTAAGGTAATAATACCCACAATGAGATCATATTTTCTTAACTATTAATATTTTTCTTAATCCACTTTTATATAGCTTTAAGCAGCTGCTTCCCAGTCAAGGGATGAACGTAAGCGGTTACTGCAGCTGAGAGAAAAAGTTTTATGTGGAGGAAGTTCCTAATGCAACAGCAAGAGCTGGTCTTATCATCCCATCTTTGCATCAGTTCCAGACAACCAGACATTCAAACCAACACAAGTGGAATGGGAGATCAAAGTCCAAAGGGGATTTCTTTTCCCCGCAGAGACCACTAGCTCTGTCCTGTCACTCAGCAGCCTAAGTCCCCAATTCACCTTCAACAGATTGGTCAAAAGCACCCACGAACGGTGAGCAGACCAAGGTAATGCAGAGACAAGTCACAGAATTCAAAAGGCAGGTTCAGCATGTGCTTCTCTAGTTTAAAGAGCACAGAGACTTTCCTCTTTTCTGTGGCCCTGCAAATTTCAACTGATCCGAAACCAACATGCATTTTCTAAATGTTGGCTGCTGAGTTTGAATTTCAGACAGAAATCCAGTTGCTAGAAATGAAAGTTGCCAATTAAAAATCAGTCTATTTATGTGGCTTAGGGGAGCTGAGAAGGAGAAAGGGAGAGAAAGGAAAAGCCAAATAACTCATTAAGTGATCTATTTTGTGCCAGTACAGTTGGCAATTATAATTATCCTAATAAGACTTTCCCACTTATATAAGTCCTTCCATTCAGGGATCTCAAAACACTTTGCAACCATTAATGATGTTGGATTCGTAACATTCCTGACCTCATTTACAGGAGAGGGAATTGAGGAAAAGAGAGAAAACACCATTTTCTGTAACAGAGAGTTTTCATTTTGTAACTGCCTGTAAAGTTTACACCTGAAACTAAACCACCCTTAAAAATCAGGGTCTGTTCTGAGCTCTTGAGCAGGGCAGAAATCCTAGACGCACAATGTGAGTGCAAAAAAATCTCCCAAAAGAATAATGAAAATTGTGGGAACTGGGACAGGCTGTCTGCAAACCTTCTGCAAAGAGTCTTTGGTCACCAACATTTGTCACCCTGGACTAATGGAGAGAACTTCTTTCTGCCTCTCCTCCACACACAGAAGCATCTCTGCCCCTGCCTGAAAGAGTAGTCACATGTGGAATGGGTGATATCAGTGTCCATGTCTGCACACCCTTGGGTTTGGCTACTTCTCTGAAAGGAAAAATGAAACAGAAGCAGAGTGAAATCCTGGGAAAAGAAAAAAAACAAAGTGCAACCATGTCTTGGTTTGAAAGACAGGTGTCTGCCAAGGAAGGCTGGGACCTCCCTTGGAGTGGAGAATATTACCCCCTTCCCTCCAAATTATTGTAACTTTGAAATTACGGGGCTTTCAGGCAAAGATATGGGAAAAGGAGTAACAGTTCTTTACTAGTATGTATGTGTATAACAAGGCAAACAAACAACAACAACAGCAGCGACAACAAACAAACCCACAAACCCAGTGCCAGCCTCTCTCGGCTGCCAGGCGCCTTCCCCGTGGGTGCAGTTCCGCTCACAGCCGGCAGGGGCGCTGGCGGCTCCCGGCCGGGCAGGGCGGGTGCGGTGATTCCCCCGCGGCTGCAGGGGGCGCTGTGGCGCGAGCTCGGCCGCCTCGCTGCACGTGCTTGACGGCGGGCGAGCCGCGGAAGGGACGGAAAAGGGGCTTCCTCTGCAACCGCACAGGGGCAGCCGGTCCCGGTGCCCCTCAGGATGGCAGAGCGGGCTGTAGTGGGAACCCCGGAGCAGCGGCTGGAACGGCAGAGGCGGGCACACCCCAGAGTGGCAAACAAAACGTAGCAGAAACTCCGCAGCCGTAGCAACAGCCGCGGGGTATTCCAGCAGGCACAGGATGCTGGGTTAAAGTGTAACAAAAAAGCCCAAGGCAGAGCTAGAAAACAGCGGAGCTGGGCAGTGTCAGCCAGGCTCCCACAAGCAGCCAGGAGAGACTCCCTTGGAGGGCGGAGGGGTCTGGGCTTTTCCCCTGGGGCACCCCACTAGATGGTGAGGGTCCTTTCCAGTGTGATCGGGTGTTACTAAGGTCCCAGTTCACTGGCTGCTCTTGCGAGCAGAGGCTCACCCATGGTAAAGAAGAAGCAGTGCTAGGCTGGACGCAGTGGCAGTGAATTCTTCCTGCAGTAGCAGCAACTCAACCATTCCCCTCTGATCCAAGAGAGAGCCAGGAGCCAAGCCTAGCCCCTGACCCCCCAGCCAAATCTCGAGGTATCTCTGCCCTTCCCAAGAGAAAGCCCCCAAGCTAAGAGTGCAGCTGCACCCTTCCCCCTCCTTCTCCTCCCAGCCACATCCTTTGTCTCTTAAGTATTGGTCATTCCCATCTCTTAGGCGACAAATGGGAGAGAATTCCCTGAGAGAAAGAAAAGATAAAAAAGGAAAAATTCTAACCTCCAACAAGGAAATCGCTGAACACATTGCATGCATGCACCTAGGAGAAAGCAGGACTTGAGTAGAAGGCACCATGGATTTCTCAAGAATAAACAGCGTCAAGCCAAAATACTTTCTTCCTGAGACAGGGCAATAAGTTTTGTAGGTAGAAGAACAACAGAAGAAGTCTCATAACTTGACTTGATATATGGTTTTTTGTAGCATTCTCACAGTTGAATGAAGGAAGCATGGGGATTTCACAGAAATGCAAAAGTGGTTGGAAAGCAGCACTTGGAAAGGAGTTATCAATGTTTCAGCATCAAAATAGCAGTATGGACCTGTGTGTTCCACCAGGAGCTGCCCTGGGCCCAGGACTCTTCAATACTTCCACAAATGATCCAGTTGATAAAACAGAGAGCATACTGATTAAGTCTGCAGTTGATGCCAACTGAGAACAGACGTGGAACTGAAAACAATTTTACAAATGAGCACTCTAGCCACAACCACCAAATGTTTTTTAACAGGACCCAGGGCTTGTTGTGCCTGTGGGGTAGAGGAAGCTACCCTCTGCTCTCTTCAGCAGAGAAAAGGCCCCGGTGAGGCATGACATTCAGGCTCTACATTTCCAGAAAATCAGATGCCACGAGGGAAGAGTTTCGATTGGAGCACTGAACAGAATCAGAGGTCCAGAAGACAAAATTTCTGTGGAAAACACTGAAAGAATCTGAATAACCTGAAAGAAGAAAACTGAGACAGGAAAGAATGGCATCCTTCAGCTATGGTAAAAATTCCTTGATAGCCAGGATAAGACCTGTCAGAGGAGGGTTCAGGAGGACAGCAGAGGCTCTTGCCCTGGATTAACACAGTAATAACTCTTATCTCAAAAATCCACTCCCTCAGGGGAGAGCCTCTTTCTGTGGACCATACAGGACTCTCCCAGTGAGATTAGCCTTTTAAAGATAAAGTTGGCCCTTAGAAACAATGCACCTTTGTTATATCTGTCAACATGTTTGTGCTTGCTGCAGGGTTTGTGTTGGAGGAAAAAGACTATCAGGCTTGTGCAGTAGCATGGGACCAGAAAAGGCTCAAAATTAAGGGAGAATTGCAGAATTGCAGCTTCCGTATGGGGGCTGCAAACTGCTGCCAGCACCATCCACCCCATGGCTCTGAGAGTCTACGAAAACATACTTACACTGGCAGCCCACATTTCAGAGTTTTACAGAATAAGGCTGTTACTTTTAAGGCATGAAGGAGCTTCCAAAACTATTTTTGCAAAAAGAAAATAATTTCACTCATTGCAGACCACTCATGAATCTGCTAGAGAGAAGAGTCATAAATTCTCCCTTGTGTAGTTCTTCTCCACCCAGTAATATTCATCTAAAAATGAAATTAGCTTTCTTTCTCCCATCACTGAAATTCCCTGTTCAAACAGATAACCAAATAATATTAATACTAATTTTAATTCTGAAAAGTACACCAAAAAAGGGAAATTTTCTCATTATTAATGGAAAAAAAGCCCTATTTAGCATATCTAAATGTAAAGTGTAAGATTGATAACCCATACAATAGCAATCATGAAAAAGTTACAAGATGGAATTATTCTCTCAGGGCTTTTATCAAGGTAGTTACCATAAGTTAAATGTGAAATTCACACAAAAATCACTCAGAGAATTCGGTATTCACATACTTCTCTACTCTAAATAATTCCCCATGCAACAGTAAAATTCTCTCTTTATGACTACATAATTCTGGTTGTGTCAGCAATTAGCATGGGAAGTTTTAGGAGTGTGCTACATTTT
This sequence comes from Struthidea cinerea, assembly GCA_013397865.1. Lineage (NCBI taxonomy): Eukaryota > Metazoa > Chordata > Aves > Passeriformes > Corcoracidae > Struthidea > Struthidea cinerea. The sequence continues at coordinate 413,910 of VZTI01004733.1, forward strand.
TTAAGAGTTAGAGGAAAGTGTGCATTGCAGGTTGCCAGAATGCTCTGGATATGCTGGATTTGCTGGTTCCTGGCTGATGGACATATAGAGAAATAGATGTGGACCATCACATCCACCCAAAGCCCTTCCTCTGCTACAAGAGAGCTTAAACTGAAGGCGCATGAAGCTGCTTCCCACACTGAAAACACTGCTGGAGAATTGAACACTTAGGAGATTTGAAATGAAGAGTTACCTGTGCCAGATTAAAGTCTGTCCCAGGATAACGCCTTTGTCAGGGGCAGATGAGAAGCATCAGGCTCTTTATTCTCTCTGTTGCAAAGGTTCTCCCAATTAGGTATTACCATGTGTTTTTCATTGTGGAGAAGCTGCTTTAATTACTCCTAGCAGTCACTGGAGGGAATTCCTGCTGTGCAGAGAGCAGAGCAGCATTCTCCTGCCTCATAACCATGATAGGAAAAATGCAATGTGCCATACAGCTAAAAATACATTGTGGTATTTATCAGCTGGTCTTCTGCAAGTAAAAGAAGGCCTGCATAGGATCCTCCAGAGAGGAAAATAACCCCCTTTGTCCTTTCAGCTCTTGATAAGTAAGTATTTTCTGGAGGCAACATGTAGCATTAGAAGGTACAGGAGTAAATCTTCATTCTTTCCCTTCCTCTCTCTGCCTCTTATTCACAGTAATTTTGTTGCACTCCTGGACTCTGGATCTGTGCAGGCAACATGCTGGGGAATGAGGTGAGCAATTGAATGTGATATAAAATTTGTCTGACTCCTCCATGTCCAGCACTAAGCTGTATTTCCTAAGAGATGAATTTTGAAGGCCATATATGTGTGCCCAAATTTTAACCTGTCTGGCCATTTTAAGATCATAGAAGTGGAGAGAGGAAAAAAAGCACTTTTAAAATGACATACTGGAAACCATATGAAAAACAAGCCTCCAGAAACACTTGAGAGCTCAAGCCTCGTCTCAGTGGAGCCAGAGGTAAAACCCTGTCGCTATCCCGGGCTCCGCGGGCTCTGTGCCGGAGCATGAGGTGTTGCGATCTTCCAAAAGCGTCTTGTTAGCGAAGCCGCTCAGCAGGATCGGCCACACACTCACACACGTGTGCACGCATAAACGCACGGATAGCTTCAGTAATATGGGTCGACGGCAAAGAGGCAGGAAGGGTCTCCGTTTGGGGTTCCACGGACGGAGGTTTATTGCAGCCACACTGTGAACGGTTCCAAGGACGAAGACAGAGAACAATGCAGGGTCCAGGTTTAAGTACAGGAGTGGGGCGAGTGCCAGGGACCAATGATCTGAGGGCATGGGGGCGGTACAAAGGCAGGACTAGGGAATGGGAACCAGTGGGGAAGCTCTGGGGGCATGGTGAGGGGCAAAGGCCAATGGAGGGAACTAGGAGTGGAGAACTTTCTGGGATATGAAACATATAAGGTAGCAAGGGGGTGGGGTGGCCAGCGGCCAACCAGGAAGGTAGAACTGGGGTATATTACCATAACCAAACAAAGCATTCTGGGAGAGGCTTCTCTTCTCGCCCTAAACCTGACAGAAGTCTCTGGTGCTAGGGTCTGTCTTACCTCCCACTTCTTTGTTTATTGTCCCACAGGCTAACTGGCCACCGCAAAACCCAGAATATAGAAATATCTGAACAGGAATAGACTTGAATGGCAACTCCAGAAGTGGTACTATAGACAGGGACCATTCTTCAAAATCTGTTTTTTGCATTAGCAGATGATGTGAGGTAAGTGTAGTATAAGAGATGCTCTACTACCTTCGGACACGTTTCTGCGGTGCTGGTAATGCCAAACACTTCTAAAACTCAGCTTTGCTCTGTGGGACAGACAGAAGTTGTTCCAATCATTTAATGCTGTGAATTTACCAAAGAAGCCAGAAGAGTGGAAAATGGAAGAGTGTGTTGGGCAGATAACGCACAACTATAATCTTTTAAGAAAAAGTTCCCAAGTCTGACATCAGAAATATGCATTAAATACATGGGGTTTTTTCCATATTCATTAACACAATTGCTATTTTCATCACACTAATGATACAAATTAATTACTACTGCACAGTGTCTGTACATATTCTCATGAATTGATTTTATGCATTGTGTCAAGGTTTCTTTGCATAAGCAGATGAAGGTTTTTTTCATTTTCCTTAGCCTTTGTGGTTCAAAATTTTTGCTAGTTTTCTTTCTACTTTAATGGTATCGGGAAAGTTAGTTGGAGCCATTTGGAGAAAGACACTTTAAAGAAATCTCACTAAGAGAATGAAAAAGGTTCTTTCTTCTTACACTTCTAAGCCACACTTCAGTAGAGGAACACAGGGCACACATGGTGCTGGTTTGGAGTCAGAAGAATGAAAACTGCACACGACCAAAACACTGAATATCTGAGTCACCTGTGACAATGTTTCCACAGGATTGTAACAGCTGCATGAAGAGCTGTTCTGGACACAAATGAGGACCATATTAGGCCTTTTAGAAGAGAAAATTTATCCCCATTTTTGTAGTGTGCTCCAGAGGTTACAGTAAAGAAAATCCCATTTGGATTCAGAGAGTAAAATTAAATTTATCGCAGAGATAGTCCCCTTAGGCTGCTTTTTCTATATTATTTTTGGTGGCATTTTTTAAATTTCATTTTAGGCTGGATCAATGGGCCAAGAGCAGCAGTATGATGTTCAACAAGGCCAAGTGGCAGGTCCTGGACTTGGGTCACAACAACCCCAGGCAGTGCTACAGGCTGTGGAAGGAGTGGCTGCCTAGGGAAAAGCCCTGGGGGCGCTGGTTACAGCAGCTGAACATAAGGCTTGGGTTTAGGTCACCTTAATATAAGCATCAAAACACTGCATTTGAAAATGTTTTGGTGTCTGTTGTCACTGTGGCAATTTGAGTGTGGTCACCTGGTGTGCATTGAGCACTTCTTTCAGCTCTCTGCTGACCCCACACAATCGAGAACACAATTCCAAATTACAAGTGGCATGAAAAATTTTCAAACTTGTCTAAATATATCGCTAACCCACAGGCTGTTCATTGCAGTGTGTCAAGTCTCAACTCTCCATGAGAATAAATTTCCCCCCTCAAAGGGGAAAAAGAGAATAAACACCAATCCTTACCAAAAGAAAAAAAAAAAGAAAAAAAAACTACACACACAAAATGAAAGAAAAATATCCTTTCCCAGAACTTTGTTACAGCTGAGGTACCTGTGTAGCCTTGAAGTCCAGGGAGTGAGGAATTGGAAACTTTTTGGCTATTTGTGAGCTTCAAGCTGGACACAAATTTGAGACTACACATACAAAATAAATAAATACGTATATTAAATATATGTATAAATATAGACACAAGTCTAAATTTCTGTCTGTATTTGAATTAACAGTTACTCAGATGAATAACACCTTGCTGCTTTCTTCAATTCAGCCATCTGCCTGCACCTACTGTGTTTTATACTTCAACATCGAGCTTGTGTAGGAAAACCAAGCTTTCAGCCTCTCCCAGCCTTCCTGCCAGCATCTTTTCCACCCCAAACCACTAGAAGGCACAGCATCCCAAAGAATAACCTCAAACCAGCAGCCTAGACCTGAGAGATGCCAGACCACCCCAAGGTTGGTTTGAGTGGGTGCAATGTGTGGAATGTATCTCTTACCTTGGATCAGGCACTGGCAGTTCAGCACATCATGACTTCAGTCTGCAAAGGAACTGCATAAGAAGGTTGTTTTTCAACTCCTTCCTTCTCAAGATATTTGCTAAAATCCTGTCTTGAAACTTGTGGAAGAACACAGCTGAGCAGACTGGGCACCAAATGCATTTCGCTATAGTGCATTTGTGACTGTGCCCTGCCATGTGGATCAACATCAGGAGAAGATCAGATGTATTTCAATGTCCATGTGGATGACAATTTCCCCCCTAAATTAATTAACTTTCATTAGATAAATCAATATTTCTCTCACGAAGAAGAAAAGAGTTAAAATGTATGCTGTGCAGAAAATACAGTACAAATGTATTGAATAGTCTGAAGATAATGATATGTCCAGAGACTGCAGTCATTTAAAAGCCCTCAAATGTAATTTTGAAAATTGCTTTACCAAGCTAATAAAAAGGGAACCAATGTAAAACTCCAGAAAGATACATATTTATTAAGGTTTTTTCTCCATTTTTCACAATTACTGAAGGTTAGAATTCTGTCTTATTTTCCAATAGAAGATTTTCTAGGACTCTTCAGGTACACATCACAGAGCACTTACCCAAATGATCATAGCCAAATGAGACAATTTGGAAATAAACTGGCTGTATGTGTAACTAATATATTTAGCATTATCTGTAGGTTTCCAGGTTTTCAAAAAACAGCTAAAAGAGGAATCCAGACATAAAAAATACTTACCCCTCCAAAAAGACTGGCTGAGACCATATATCCTGAGAGTTGTGGAGTCTTGACAAACCAGAGCCTCACCTATGCTTGTCCTGCAGAAGGCACAGAGCAAAACAACTCAGGACAAAGTGTCCCCAGATATCCCACATTGGGGACAGTGGAAAGCTTTGCTCTGGGAAAGCTCTCCTTGGAGTTACCAGTTCATGGAGTGGCCAGTGGGGCTGCTGAGTCCTTGTCCTTCCAACTTGCCTTTGGCCCCAAAAAGCCACTTGTAAGAGCTTTGCACTCAGAAAAGCCACAGGGTGATTTCCAGCTCTGTGGAGAAAGTACAAGCATAAATATCTTTTCTTTCCTCGTTGCTCCAGCTTCATAGCCTTAGCAGAGGGACTTCATTTCACGCAGGCGTGATTTTATAAAATCCTGGCCAGTCTCGAAAGCAAAAGAACACAAATAATATTATCCAGTGTAACATCCAACCTCTATAGAAAACCAACTGCAGAAGCTACACAAAATCACAGACATGTTTAGATGCTTTGCTCATGTGTTGTTGGAAGAGTCCTTGCAAACTGCCATTAAAATACATAAAACCAGAAGAAAGGAACATTGTTTATTAAGATTGCATATGCATTCAGCACTTTTGTAACACTTAAATGAGCTACATTGTAGGGCTAACAGGATTTTCCAGGTGTAGTAAGAAAGGAGGCAAAATTGCAGGTTTACACTGGGGTGAGAAGCTCATCTCAGGACAGACTGTGTGCTTCCCTCTGACAGTGAGGGTCCCACTGCCTGGGACAACCCCAGCCCGCCTCCAAAAAGAGCACGTTACCTTCTGCAAAGCCTCGGAAGTCTCATGCAGCAGGAAGCAGAAATGCAGGTCTTGTGGCATGAGAGTTTTCATTGTGGGGGATCAAAAGCCTTCAGGGTACACACACCATGGTTAGCCCTGGCAGCCAAGAGCCCTGAGCCAAGCAGATCCCAGGCCCAAGTTTTGGAAGCAGTGTCCTGCCACTGAGGGCTCTTTCAGACATGTACTCTGTTTGACATATTTTGTCTCTCAACTCCTTACTCAGATTTCTCCCCTTGGAGGTATTTTGCAGTGCTCTTTGACCCTTGCCAGCTGGTGCAGTGTAGTGTTTTTGACAAGATGTTGCTGGCAGGCTCTAGTGCACTGCCTACCTCCATCCTTAGGAACTTCTCTGACTCCAAGGGATGGCAAGGACTGTGCTGAGAGCTCTCGACTCAGACTGCACATTTCTGGGTGCCACATGCACTGTGTAGGGCTGCCAGTCTCGTGCACACCACAGATGTGCCTGCAGTTTTCCTTCTCTGAGGGATTTATTCCTCCCCTTCACTTGCACAGCAGCCCTTCTGAATGAGTCTGTATATGCTTTAGTTTCTGCAAAACTCAATCATCAACTTGTCCCTAGGGAGTCTTTTCGAAAGGGGAAACTGTTGTCATTTACTTCAGAAACAGGCCATAACATTACCTATACAAGTCTTCTTTGAAATGACAAGCTGTAATGCTACTGAGCTCCGGCAGCTCCCATTGCAAATGACTACCAAGTGTGAGACCTCCAGAGATCCCAGGCTTTGTCCCCAGTTCACCCTGTCCATCCTCCCTGTAGTTCTTGCAGCCTGACAAATCTGCTGCTGCTCAATTACTGCTTTTTTTATGATCTCATTTCCCTCCAGCACATATTGATGCTACTGTGCTGTAATCACGGGAGTTAAGGCAGGGTAAACTCGGGGGGGGGGCAGTTTTGTATTTGTTTATTGATGTCCTTTTTGTAATCTACTGCCAACATGGAAGTGTTACTACCTCTAAGCTTTAAAACCCAGCCGTAATGGCAGCACAGCTCTCTCTCACAGAGACCCTGCTGCCTACCCTGGGGTAGGAATTACTGAGCCACACTGCCCATGTAAATAATCCAAGAGTCAATTGATAATCTGGAGTCCTAATAACAAACAACTCCTGATTCCATGCCATGCCACTAAACCATGCTATGCCACTAAACGTTTGCATTTTTTGTTCTCTGGCACAAGCCGGAGCATCTTCGAAGTGACTCCTGATAACATCTTCTCCACCCAGACATTGTTTGGGTACTGCATGCTCCTTCTTTCCTTCATCACAGTGCCAAGGCTGACGGGGCACTCAGAGCTTACCTGTTTCTACATCACTTCAGGGCTCCTCAATGACAGTGAATCCCCTCCAGCCTGTTGAAGAAAGACCCAGGACAGACACCTGCAATCTGAGACCTGTGTCTCATTTTGAGAGTACGGCTTGGCATTTTGGGGTCCAGTGTTTCTCGTTCTTCCTGTGCCTTACCTGCCCATCCTACAGAGATCCCAGAGAGTCTGAAGCACAAAACCCTTTCCCTGGAAGCCTTTACCTTTCTCACTTGGGCTTTGTCTCTGAAAAGTCCTCTGTCTCAGTTAGATGGGCAGATCAGAACACAGCAGGGGAATCGTGAGACTTGCACAAAAGTTCGGCATTCCCTTAATCCTGTTCTGCTATGAAACATTCCAAATTCTCACAAGTATATTCAAGAGTATTTTTTGGGATGACCTTTCTTCAGAATTCCCCATCCAGTCAAGAAGCAGTAGAAAACCAGAGTTCTGTTTTCTTTTTTTCTAGAATTTTAGTCTTACACTAATTCTAAATCTGAGTGGCTGATATCTAATCAAACTAAATAAACAGTTCACATTTACCCTGCAAACCAAGGTCCTTACAACTTGGCGAAATCTTCAACAATCAATAGGGAAAGGAAGTCCACTCTACTCCCATCTGAAACTTTAATATGAACCATAAAATATATTGCACACAGAACTGAATCAAAACTACTTGTTCCTTACAATATGATTTTTCATCCCACACCTATGTTTTTCCTTAATATTGCTTTTCAAAATGTTACTGCATTTAATTATGCATATAACCTAAATTCTGAGGAAAATAGCACTCGGGTAACAACTACGTGAAAAAATAAAGATCATGGTCTCATTCTAAATTAGTCCTTGCTGTTAGCCAAACGAAGTTTCAGTGCAAAACCATTCTCTTAATTGCTTCTTTTCTGAAACCTGATCTCTATTGTGGACTTTGATGTGCCAGCATGAATAGTATCAATATAGAAAATAAAGAGTATATATCCAATTCTAGAAAGCATTGTTCCACATTCTAACATCAGGGAAAAGAAAAAAGCAGAAACAGGTATTCTTCACATCATCACCTGTCTCAAACACTACTCTGATGTGTATGAAACTTAATGAAAGCAATCCAGAGTCTACACTAACACTGATACAAAGCCATGCACTCCTGCAGATATACTGCACTGTTCTAAATCTATAGGACAGGGAAGAATTTGAGAGTACCTGCTATGCTTAGAGCATCTAAGATTGCAGATCTAACACCAGCAAAACAAAACAAACCTAACCAGCTTTTGGCCTTCCCCCCAGAGCCAAGAAACCCTTCCCATATCCATCCCTAAGCTGACAGCTGGCCCCTCCCCTTCCCTCCCTTCCCCTACCTTCCCCTCCCTTCCCCTCATCAGCATTTGCTCCTAGAAAACCTTTTGCTCCAAATCAGGCAGAATCAGAAGAAAACTGCTCTCCTGATTGCTCCTTTTGGAAACCAAATCAACCCAAATCAACAGAACTTGTGTAACTCCTGCTTCTCTAACACAGCTCTCTGGGCACAGCAGAAGCAGTAGAGATCGCTCTCTTATAAGGCCAAATAAATATTCCATTGGTCTAGATAGAGGTATTACTAGTTTTTTAAGGAAAGCAATGTGCAGAACAGTTTTCACCCATGCTTGGTGCTGTTTAGAGAACAGTCCTGATGGAGGCAAATACCTTTCTATAACTGTTTTGTGTAGGCAGTTCTTACCTATGTGTGGGGTGTTGCCAGGCGTTTCAAAAGAAAGCGATGAGGCGTGCAGTTTCCTACTGATTATTCTGAGGTTAAGAAAAAGAATGGTGTTTGGTAGGAGGAAGTGGCCTCAGATTTGTTTCAATGCTTGACTGGCTATGGGTTGCTGCCCAGCAGCAATCACAGGGAGAACTGACACTGGTTTTTCACAGTTGCAACACACTGGAGCATGATTTTCTGGCAGAAAGCACTCAGGAGAGTGATCTTCCACTGCTTCTGCTGTGCCCAGAGAGCTGCATTAGACAAGCCTTATTTTAGGTTGCTGGTCCTATGCAATACAGTGTGAACTTTTTCCTGAAATGCAGCTTGAATGGAGAGTAAACTATGCCAGCCAAGTGCTACACCTCCACCAAAACTGGCCCCAAAGCTATTCCTTTAATCCTTTCCCTGGTATTCCTCATCCTTTCTCATCTCCTGGCAGTGATCAAAATGAAACCTCTACGAACACTTCAAAATTAATAATTACAGTTTCTGCTGGTATGTTAAATGTGAGCCAACCATCTACTGACACCTGCCCAGTGCAGTTTGGCTCAGAGACACCTGATGAAAACTGGAAACTCACACCCAGGGTTTGCTGTCAGGAGGAGACAGCCAGAAACCCTCCTAGGAAAGCACCTGGGAACTCTTAAACACTCCAAACTTATCAGAGGTTTCCTAAGTGCTAGAATTGCTGTGTTTGTTAAAACAGCTCTTCCTTTGATTTACATACTGCAAGTGAGATTAAGAAAAATTAGTTTCCTGCATGAGTTCCAAGGCCTTTGTGAATATAAACACAGGTGAATTCCTGTTGCATGTAAGTAATTTATGGTATTCAAACATCCTGACAACTCCAAAAATTGGATTAAATAATCAAGATTTTTTATTTGCTTGGGGTTTCTTTCCTCTTCTCCGAAGAGGGGTGAAATGCTCTGAGAGACCATATTATTTGTTCTCTTCCTCCAAATTAATTAGAATAAAATAGAAAAAAAAAAACACCACAGAAAAACTAATCCCATAATTCTTCACTCAATTATTTCACTTTTTTTCAGGACTACAAGCTGGTTGCAATCACTCTTTCATGCTCTGTGAATCAGGGGTCAAGTGTGTGTTTGAAGAACTGGTTTGCGTATGTAAGTTAGTTTTCAAATGTATTAGGGTCCTGTCACACCCCAGCAAATCCTGTTTGCTAGTCCCAGGTAAGAGAAAATCTTATACTAAAAGCTTAAAGATACTATGGGTCCATGTTTTGTGATTAGATTTTTGAAACCTAGGAAGAAAAATGCTCTCTCCTGAGCTTTTCTCACGGTTCCCAACTCCTGGATGGCTATGAGGAAGAGTCCACTGCAACCTCTTTATTTGTAGTGGGCAAATAGTTCTACACTCTTTATCCAGCTGTTTATATTCATTGTTTGTGGAAATACTTTTGAGACTTCTGATCCCTTGAGAAAGGTTAGAATGAACAGCTTCAAAAGTTACTGTGGAAAGAATGACAGACTATCCCCTCCAGAGACAAATTTTACATCTGAAGCTAGGCTAAAAGAGCAGGAAGAGATTTGGCATGGATTCACATAAAACTTGAAAGCAGAGTTAAGGAATCTGACTTCAAGACCCTCCTGAATCCTTAGGAAATCTGGATCTAATGGTTCAAAGTTGGGCCCTATCTGAATACAGAAAGCCCCAAACCATGGATCATCCCAGTCAAATTTTCATTTGGGACATTTCTGTTTAGGAATTTTCTTTTTTGTGTGCTGCTTCATTGGAGCTTGATGAAAATCAGACACAAAACAGTTACACTTAACTGAAGGCTAAGCAAAAAGGCAACAGACTGTACTAACTTTACAGTCAATTAATATATGAATATTAAATGTGTTTCCCCTCTTCAGCCCTCTTATTCACATGAGTTTTGCCAAGAGGCACTGTGCTTTGGATATTCAGATACTTCTCAATTCCGTAATGGTTTTCTAGTTGAAGTCATGCATAAAGGGATGGAAAACATAGCACGCTTTACTGAAATCAGACCCTGTGAGCACTGATGAGCTATTTTTAATATTCCTAACACATGAAGCCTCTGCTCCATGGCATTTCTGTAATTCTTTGTTTAGTACCACTTCCATCAGAACATAAGTATTTGCAGCTCGCTGAAAGCAGATCTCTTTAAAAGCATAAGCTACCTCGAACACATTAAATCTGTAAAAACTTACCAGTCTTATAAAAAATAATTGAGTGATAGGGCCTTATTTGAAACAAACTGAAAAACTACCTCAATGTAAATTATCTGTCATTATCAGAATTTAACTTCTTCAGTTCCTCCTCAATAAATTCCTTGGCTTTTATTACAGCTGCCTGTGCTGGATTGTTGCTATCTGAGACTGGCAGACCTTGTTAGACACCCAGAATAGCTAGTTTTAACTTTTCTTGTATTAGCAAGTAGGTAAAAATCTTTCCTTTAACTTATTCAATGCAACACAACAAGTACTAGGCAGGGACTTTTGTCAGAGTGTCATCTAAAAAGACTTCATCTGGGATAGGGAACCTGCTTATTTGGTCCTGTATACCACAGATCTTGGGGCCATAAGTGTGGGTGAACTCATGGTTTGTCAAGTTTCTAGGGAGCCTAAAACCAGCCTGGGATGGGCTGTGCAAAACTCTGTTGCAGAAATCACATTAATACTCACACCCTACCCCCATTTAATAAATTGAAAATTTAACCTGTAAAGTCAGGATGCAATCTGGTGGCCTTTCAGTGCCCATCACCCTCCACACTTGGCAAAGGCTGGAGTGGCCACATACCTGTTCCATAAGCAGGGAAGTGAGACATAAAACCATTTCATCCAGGAAACAAGAGGTGCAGAGTAGTGAACCCCTCTGGGCAGCACAAACTTACCTATCACTTTCAAGCTCTTTGTGGGGGCTGGTTTCGCACGTGCTGAAATCAATGGCAATTTACACCCAATACCTTCATGCCAGTGGTTTATGAAGGATATGTTGGCATGGCAGGTGCCCAGCATCAGCCCAGCTCTGCTCTTATGGTAGTTGATGTACTTTGCTGCTGACAGAATCACCTCTACTCACTCCCCTGGAAATTCTTCTTTAAAAGTTCTCATCAGGCAGTGACAGATAAAGCCTCCCCTGGCTGATAGGCTGTAGATTGGATTACCACAGAGGGAATTTCAAAATCACACTAGATTCCAGTATTTTTTTCTCACTTTATTCTGGCTAAGAATTCAATTTTCTTTTATATGAAAAAATATGGCCAGCATATTTTTCTCATCTAAGCTGAAGGTAACTTCACTTCGAATAGCTTTGCTAGAAGCCCTTCTCCTAAATGTAGTGCTCCTAGCAATGAACTTCGTAGCTTCTTTCCAGGTTGCAGAATGCCCTCCATTTTCACTGGCTTGTCCTGATTAGACCTTTATACTTCTGACTGATTTCCTCTGTGGTTCATGTCCATGCCAGTCAATAAGGTGGAAATGTTAATAACACTGTTCCTGGGTGCAATGTTATTCACAGGTCTGCATCAACTTCTATGGCTAAACTCCTGAAATTACCCTCTTCAGTTATGTCTATTAATTTCCCATTAAGTTTAAGAGTTCTCCATATATTATGTCCCTAACCTGGAGCCACATCACATTGCTTTTCTAAGCAGCTTCTACTTCACTTCATCTCAAAATTCAAACAAAATATTTCTTATAAAGTATTTTACTTTTCAGGTTTTTCATACTGGGATTATGGCCAGGCAGCAGTTCAATTTTTTTTAGAGGCAGTGTTCCCTTGCAAGCAGAGTCAGACTTACTTATGAGATTCAAGCAGTACAAGGAAATCTTTTCATGAGACTGATCTGAATTTTGATTCTCTAATAAAAGTTGGAACAGGAGACAAAATTGGTGTGATTTAATTTATAATCTCTGAACCATGCCGCAAATATAGCTCTCCTCTGCTTTCAAACCAGTTCCAATTTATGCCTGTGTATTATTTACACAGATATATTTACTGAATAGTTTATTAAGAGATTTTCAGGTTGGGCTTGCTGCTTGGAGTTATTTTACATAAACTGAGGAACAACTACTGGTTTGCTACCCCATTTAGTATATACATGAAGCAAAGAGAAAGATCACTTAAAACACACAATATTGTTTTTGCTCCATCAGGGCCTCACAGAAGAAAGACACTGTACTATCTGAAGAAAAATGTAGACCAAGCAATGAAATCCCAGAAAATAATCAAGGAGACATAGCTGAGTTTGTGAAGCTCGCCTCAGCTGCCCATGCTCAGCAAATTTCATATTATGAGCTAGCAAAGAAGACTGAAATCAAAATCAGGAATAAGGATGTTAGGCACTGTGAAGGAGTAGTCTGTTCATCTGAGGAATTCAGCACTTCAGTTTGCAAAATGCTGGACATGAACATGCAGACATGTGGCACAACCTGCTTCCTGAAGATGAGCTGAGTACCAGGAGAGGCCAAGCCCCTCTCAGCACCCACAGTTGTGGTGACTTGGCAGTAAAGTACTGCTAAATTCCAGAGTGTACCACCCAGTCCCAGGATCAAGAGCGGGCACAGGTCTCTTTACAGAACACTTCCAACCCCAAGAGAGTCCATAGAGAGCTCCAGAAAGGAAAAGCACAGCCCTTCTGAGAGCTGTTAACCTAAGGACACTATTTGAATTACTCAAATTGCAATAAATATTACAGGTAAAATACTGCAGAGATGAGTCAAAAATATCCACTTATGATTCTGGGATATGCAGGAGGAACATTACCATAATAAGCTCTGAGGAAATACAATGAAAACTATTACAGCTCCAGGAAAGACACATAAAATGAGCATAACAATATACCTGCCTGACAGAGAAAAAAGAAGATACATAATTTAGAGTACTGCTGTTACTGCCTTTAAGACAGATATAAAATGAAGAGTATTGCAGTTACCTAATTCTGGCGAAGACACAGTGGAAATCATTAGTTATCTATCTGTAAGGAGGATGTGTAATATGGAGTATTATTGTTACCTGTCCCTAAAAGACAGCAAGAAAGAGGGGGAGAGAGAGATGATGGAAACCTGGACTGTTACCTGGCTCCGGAAGGCAGAAATTGTGGGAAGATTTGCTGCTGCCCATAGCTGTGCTTTACAGCTACTAATTCATGGAGGGAAGGCTGGGGAAAATGGAATGGCCTGAATTATACCATGGCTGGCTGGTACAAGGCCAGACTTCCAGCTGGGTGCAGCTGATAACACTTACTCACTTTACGGTGCCAACTTTGGGTCTGTGAAGAATGAGAGGATGGGGAGACAGGAGCACCACAGGAACCCTCCTGGAGCCAGGACAGACTGTACCAGGTGTCCTGGGGGACTGGACTTCCCCTTGATCCCCACTTGTATCCCCAGCTGCAGCAGCCTCCAAGCAGGCACTCCCAGGGGCAGGCAGGAAGCTGCGGGCAAGAGCTAAGGTCAAGAGAAAGGGACGTCAGAAATATAGCTGTTGAGAGCTCTGTGACACAGGATGTAGAGGTGCAATATATGTACATTTCTGCAGAGAAAAAAATTGCTTGGAGCTTTCTGTAGGGTTCAGGATCTATCCCTTCCCTGGATGAATGATGCCTACCTTCAGAGCACAGGGACAACTGGGAATTTTTTTTTTTTGCCTTTATCACAAGAAACAACCATGGCACAGATGGCACAGATGCAAAGTGGAATACCTCTCCAGTTTCTACCGCACTCGTCTGTATTTTCCTCACACTCAGGCTTTGAATTTCTTTTCCAAGGGTGTAATACTGACAACATTGAGGTAAGGTCCAGTGAAGTGTTTCATTTTAGCTCACTCAGTTTTCAGTCAGATTCCTTATGAAATTCTAGCTCAAGGAACACAAAAGAAACTCTAGTGCTGCTCAAATTAATCCTTTTTTTCCTGTTTTGACCACTATTTGCTGTCCATCAGATGGAAAGATGTGAAGTTCAGCTGAAACAAGTGAATCTTGTGATTAATTTGTAATATTGAAGAAGAAAGGCAGTCCAGAAAGCAAGGAAGGGAGCACTGAATGGGCACAGAACACTAGTCCTGCATCCATAATAATTCCACCCCTTCCTCTGAAAACATGTCATTGGATCTCATATCCTCCAAGGCAGTAAAATAGACCACACACCACCCTGAGACTTTCAGGCAGAAGCTGTGAGCCTACAAACACCCTCCTGATGCCTTTCCTGGTCTTAAAATCAAGAATCAAACACGGTTAGAAGGGAAAAAGGGGTTTTACCTCTGTATTTATTATCCTTAGGCACACCACGCCCAGGGGGAATGCGCTGAAATGCACCCCGCAATGCACACACACGATAGATCGGGTATAACATTATAGGTCTTACTAATTAGCATATCTATCAAAGATTCCCTAATGTGAGACTCGAATGAGCCCCCCTCCCCAAGGAACCTTCCCCCTGGATGGTTCTATCTTAGTTTACAAAATGTGTTCTGGAGAGGACCTTGATGTCTGGTGTTTCTAAGATGTTTAGTCTCCTAGATTAACAAAAAAAGTCTAAGAATGTAGGCTAAAAACCGCTAAGACTACAAAAAGCTGTAAAAAGGTATATAAAAGGAGTATAAAAGAAAAGGCAAAAAATCATCACGGCATCACTCCTGCAAAGCCCTTCTCAGCATCTATACCCGGCATTAACTAATGGTGCCGTTATCACCAGGGTGCAACTGCCCATTAATACATGAAAGATCAGAGCCTGAAATTGGATCCCACTGTATGCACAGTCTTTGAACCCTCTGAGCTGGAAAAGGCACCTGTGTTCTTCCCTCTGAGGGGGAAGAAGAGGCAGAAATTAGCACAAAGTTTTGCTCCTGTACCTCCTACGTGGACACATTCTACTGAGCAGGGGAAAGCTCCTTGTGGCAGAGCCATTTGCTTCTCTTTAATGAGGACACCTGGATTCAAGAAGTCAGGTTAATTTGCAAATTACTTCAATTTTCGCTCCGAAGTCTGAAACGAAAAAAAGAGCAGTTGTTTTTCCTTTAATATGATTTTTCTGTGAGTCCTTGTATTGGCCTGAACTGGAAAGGATGACTTGCTGACATGGGATCCGCTCTTCAGAGACTGCCCCTTATGAAGCCACTGAGAACATCCTCTCTTGGGGACATTTTGAGCGTTAAGAGACCTTGAACCATGCAGATCCCCAAACTACAATCTTGGACACTGAATTCCTGTCCTTAATACTGTTTTACACTCTGTCAGGCAATAGAACCTTAGTCTTAAACCATGTCTAAGGCTGTTAATCCTCAGGCATGTTTTTTGGGTCCCAAATTATTATTACCAAAAACACTGGTGGTGTTAGAAGTGGATCTAAGTTATGCAAAGTTATGCAAAGTTTACTCTCCTGCGTTGACCTTAGACTCAGCAAGAAGCCACTTCAGAATGCTGTTCACTTGGTAAGAGAAGAGTGGCAGGATCCAGACATCATTAACTAATAAAAAATAAATATCAATTGTAAATATCTAGTTTGATGGTTATATGAAAAGATACAAAAAGATACAACACCCAGAACTGAACTTCTCCTGATTCCTGGGATCAGTTATCTATTATAGGAACATGGTATTCTGGGAATACCATGCTGTTCTTTCATTGATCTACCTAAGTCTGAATATAATATTTTTTTTTTAAAAATCCTGTCACCTCTTTCTTGTCCTTCCCCAGACTGTTTTTTCTCAATCTATTTTACTTTCTAATTTTTCTCTTTTGCTGCCATTTTTAATGAGTACTCTTGGCTAGATGACAGGATTTCTGCAGAATAGCTGGATATGTCAACATTTGTCTTCTTTCTGATACACACTGGCAAAAATACATTCAAAGACTTTGAGTTTCAGAATACCATGTTTCTCTTTAACTTTCATATTTATATGTGCATTCCACAAAATATACATGGCCACTACTGGCATGTTTCAGTGGAACAAAATTATACACTATATAAATAATCTTTGAAAAAAAAATTGATCAGCTACTATTAAATATTTCAATTATCACTAAATTTCAATTCTCTGAGGAGAGCTGGATATAAAAATACATGAATTCTATTACATTATGACACAAAATAATGTAAAACTATCTAAGAAACACGCAAGAAATAAATTCAAGAAAATTCTAAAGCCCAGCCCTCATATTAACATTCTCTGCCAATCTCTGCGCAGGGGTCCTGCAGGAATATGAGGACTCACTGACACTTCATGGGGAAAGAAACCAAGGGTTTGTGTTCACTTAACCTTCATACCTTTTTATCTCCATGGCTTGAGAGACTGCTAAAGGTTTTGTGGTTTCTCCTAGCCACTTCTCCACTTCTTTGGCACTAAGAAGTTATAAGAAGTTGTTGGTTCAATGCAAAATATTTGATTGCAAGGAGAGAAAAATCCCACCAGTTTCTCTCCACTTCACTCCAGCAAGAACTACACTCCCCTGTAAGTTATCTGCTCACTCATACATAGGGGAAAGGAAAGAAAAGAGGGGAGCTGAATGACCATGTAGAAGAAGAGAAAACAAAGAAATTCAGGTAATTTTTGCAGCTTTGGAATATAAGAACAACCTTAGCTCTGGAGGCGATTTAATTAATTCATACCTAAATGTTCCTTTTGCATCTTTGTTTTCATTTATTTCCTGCTTGGTCCCAGCAACAGCAGTACTGAAAAGTAGTGCATGACAACACAATCAAATGAGGTATTTGTTGCAATAGCTAATTTGTTCTCAGTAAATCACCCCTACAAATAATATGAACTCTTCTTTCTGCTTTACTGATGCTTTTTTTTTCCTCTGAGAGTACAGTGAGTCCAACAGCCAAAGAAAATTCCCAGTTCCTTTCCTCTTGCTGTGATTGCCTTGCCTGAAGCCTCAGCAGTCTCCACATGGGCAGAGCCAGCAAGGAAGGCTAGGGTTTTATTGTTCTGCAGTTTTCCTAAGGGTGCCTGGTACTTCTTAACAAAGCCTAATGCAGAGTTCTTAAGAGGAGTATGCTGGAGGAGGATTTTGGCTCTATGACTGCAAAACATAAAAGGTGATAAACTTGCTTTCAGGTTGCTTTGACAGAGACATAACCAGAACATGATATATTCACATGCTTGGCCTTTGCCCAGGCACAAATAGGGAGATAATGAGACACAGGTTTGTGCCACAGGGGCTGCCCTGGTGTATGGCAGGTTTTGAGGCAGGGGACCTGAACTCAGGAAGGCTGGGCAAGGAACTCCAGGTGAAACAAATCCCACATGACTGCTCCGATTTGGAGCCTAACCCAGGAACAGCACTAATCTTCCCTTTGAAAAGTCTTTGAAAGAAAGCAACAAAAGGCAAACTCCTGAAAAAATAAGCTATGTGACTTTCTGCACCCCACAGTTCCTTCAGTGTGGGTTTAACTATCAGTTTAATTACTTCTACTTCCAATTTTTTTTTCATTTTTATATTGGTTGCATTGGAAATTCATGCAGATTATGAATGTTTCCCTCAGTGAGCTACCTGAATAAAGATTCAAATAATAATACCTCAAACCTGTGAACATTTCATTGCTAACCTCATCACAAAGCACACGCTGCACTCCAACAACTTAGATTGCTATTGACTTAAAACCAGAATCCTTTGCATTTCAGCAATAATTTTGTCAAAGAAATTCAAAGAGAAAGACAGGAATAAAGTCAAAGTGTAAGTTCAGGAATGACCCCCTGTGTAAATTCACACACTTTCATGTACAACAAACCCAGCTTTATACTGCCAAGGGTTAATGAAGATCTAATTAAGACTGAGCAAGTTCCCATTCTTGCCCAGAAGAGTGGGGGTGACTCCTGACAGCCCAGTCCATGCAGGGGGAGGATGCACGAGCCATGACAGGTTTGACCATACCCGCCCCTGGCACAGCCTGGGTGGGCCGTGAGCTGAGCTGTTCTGTGCCTGAAGAGATGTGCACAGCCTTGGCAGCACAGCCCGAGAGTTTGCCCACCCACCAAGTCATTCCAAGCAGAGCCATGAAGGGAATTCTTTGGAATGCTCTAGAGAATGCATGCCTGTTGCCTTGTGTTGGGGTGTCCTGGCAAACCTGCCAGCCCAGGGTTTGGGGGGACAGACCTGCGCCTGGGAAAACCCCCTCGGGTTTATGATATCTCTATACAAATGTGTATTGGTTTCTCCCTTCCCCCCTGCGGTGCCAGGGGTGTTGGGCTGGCCCCGGGTTCTCTCCCTCCCCATTGGCTGTTGCTGTAAGCCCCGCCCCCGTCCCCCCGACCCGGAAGAAGCGAGCAGCCCCCAGGCAGACGGCTGCGGGAGACCAGAGAATAAACATTTCCAGCTTCCTCCTGCGTCTCCGGTTCTCGCCTTCCTTTGTTCCCGGGGTCCAGGGGGGTCCAACCCAGATCCCCGTGGATATAGCTGCTTCACCCTAGAGAGGGATCCAGCAGCCAGATAAAGGAAAAACCACAGGCAGCTCGGCTGGCTTTTAAAGTGTGGTCTAAAATCTGCTATTTTGCTGTGCTAGCTCGGAATCTCACCCCCGAACTAGCCAGCCACGGCAGACAGACAAAGACACAGCCTTGCACTTCAGATCTCGCTTATGCTATCCTTTGGATGAAAATGCTGAAGGAAACTTGTTCACAATAAAACAGAAGGGACTGGTTCTTTTTTTCTTTTTTTTCTTTTTTTTTTTTTTTTTAACTTTGTTTGACTGGCTCAGTTATAACACCAACACAGATTTCTGGGTGGGTAAAGAGACTATTCTGCATTATAGCAATTATTTCAAACAAAAGGTCTGAGATCAGTCTAGTCACTGTTAGAGATTAAGACAAAATTCTAGGGGAGCAGGTGACATATTTTGCGTTGTATCCTTAAATTTACCTCCCTCCGCAGCTGCCCCTGGGGTGGTATGACAGCAAAGACCTCAGCCCAGCTGCTACCGCTGTGCTCCCACACAATAGGAACACACTGTATGGACAGGGAGAGTACCTGGTGGTGTTCCACTGCCCCTCTGAAAACAGTCACAGTTGGGGCTTGCCCCTGGGAATCCAGGAGATGTGCAGGGAGAGTTTTTTTCATGGAGAAGGCAGTCATCACTGAGAAGGAGGAAAGGGTAGGAAGGGGACAGAGGTTAAGGGACCAGCAGGCTGGGCAGGTGCCAGGATTTTGTCTAGGAGGAACTGGGTATTCTTATCCCTGAACCACACACAGTGCTGTCAGATGGGCAGAAAACCTTGTTTTGAGGCGTACTTAGCCCATTTCTATGCAAATGTCCTCCATAACTAAAACCACACAGGAGCTGTCACTCAGTATTTTGCTGTTAGTCACAAGTGAGCTCCAAGAAAGGCAAACACTTTAAACCAACAAAAGCAGTGAACTCCCAGAGGCACAGGACATAGGTAGGGTGTTCCTGATTCCATCAGGATCCAGAGTTCATGGTTTATGCCATGCTGGCATTGGGTCTGCATCATTCAAGCAGTGATGATCAGTGCTCAGACAGAGCCCACTACCTACTTGTTCCTCCTTGTACAAAGCTCTGGGTTCTGGCTCTTTCTTGGTGTCTCTTTGAAATGTCCACAGTTTTTGTTCTCAAATTTCCATTTCAAGGGCATCACTGCTTCTCATTGCCAGTGGATATGTCAAAGGTTCTTATATGAGATGAAGTGACTTGTAGTTAAAAGCACAACAAAAATACAGTATTTCATTAACACGAGGTAAAAGTGCAGCATACATCACCAATAAAAAAATGTATTTGATTTGCTAGTCCCTTTTAGCCCTTTAAAATACACCATAGCCCAAAGGATTATATCATGCATTGCACACACCTGCTGTGTACAATGAAACAAGAACTGAAGGCCCCTTTCATGGAAGATGAACTGAGAGGCAGTTTGCTGCAGACACGTATTCCTTGAACCACCCTGTTCTCCAACCAGAGTCATCTGGAGTGGGAAAAACAAGAAAGCTGTATGGGGCTATAAAATAACAAGACTTTTTTGTTGTCAGTGCATGTTTAAATCCCAGAGAAATGTCCTGGAGTACATGGATAGCAACTGTAGCACAGTTGCACAATGCTGAGGCAGTCCTTTAATAAATGGTTTTGGATGTAGTAATACATGTTAATAGATGTTTTAATAAATGCTTAATCCATTTTTTTTTAGACCAGGAGATTGCTTAAACCCCTTTTGTTCCCAGATCTGTTGAACAGAGGGTAAGAAAGAAGTATTTCTAAGTGCATTAGAAATACTGGTTTTCAGTGACAATTTCATACCCTCCAGCCTGTTCAGCACTGTCAGTGTCTCCCCACCCAATATACACTGTCTTTGGAAGCTCAAAGGATCACTGAAATCCTGACCCACTTTCTGCATGCTGGTCCTAGTGGTCGTGAGGGTGCAATCCTTGTTTTATATATAAAGTGGAGAGCATTAGTCTCGGGCCTATTTATGGTATTATTTCACTTGGGCTAAGTAGTCCCTTCTCAATTCTGTGGCCAGTTTTGTCCATCAATTCTCATGAGAGGTTTACAGGACAGACTGTGTCATGGAAAACAAATCCCTCCCAGATATTTCGCCTTTTTTTAACCCTGTTCATGCTGAACTGAAATTTCCTGATAGACATGGGTATCTTGCAGGCCATGCAAACTCAAACCTGAGGCAGGATCTTTAGTCAGAAAAGACAATGCCGTTGTTTGTGTCATTTTCCACTGGATATATGGGAAATTCCAGGCTGACTGACAGGAAATGCAGCAACCACCCACAATTCAGTGAACCCACCCACAGTTCAGTGGGGCAAGCACAGAACGACAGAAAGTTGCAGAAAAGGACTTGTACTGAGTATACAGCATGGGCTGTGTATTTGAACATCTCACAAATCCCTTTCACAGGTTAAAATTATAGGTCAACATTGCATGCCCCATCTCAGCATTTTTTTGTAAATTTTCACGTCTAAACTTTTTTGCTTCATACTCCTGCCACTCTGTGTAGTGTCCTCCTCCTGTCCAGCCTGCTGATGTGGTATGAATGCCTTCAGGAGGAAGCTGCATTGCTGTGCCAGCAGAGGTTCAGCATATGGCAATTTACTTTGTGAGAGAGCTCAGCATAACCACCCCTCTTGTGCTTTCAGATTTAATTCTAGTTTGCAACAAATGATGGTCCTTTGTGCCAGAGCTTCCCTTTTCCTGATCCCTGCTAATGCACTTAATCCATTCTTGTTGCTGGTATCTGGAGGTCTTGATGTCTTTCATACATACAATTATTTTTTCAGCACTCCATAGAGGTGGGAGCAGAGCTATCTTACAGGGAGGACTGGGGTTACATAATGTCCAGATCGCTGCTGCCTGTATATCTCTGACTGACTGAGTCCACATGATGTGCCCCATGTCAAAGAGGAGGTTTGTGCTTGTGAGAATATTATCTGGTCACCCAAGTCAGGCTGTAATACCCAAATCACTAATGGCCTGTTATCTTCTTAGCCCAGGTTTTCTCATCTTAGTCTTTGAACTCCTCCTGGCAGAGATTTCTCTAATGCCAGGAAAGCATTTCAGCTTCTCCCACAACAAACCCTCTGCTTGTAAAACAGCTGTACTACTGGAGCTCAGACAATCAGACAGAGAAATTCTGGAGAAGGCTGAGTTTGGCAAAGAACAAAGGCCTGAAGGGGAAAAGGAAATAGGGTGAAAAATATGAAGGACATGAAAAATTTTGGAGAAAATCACCACAGTTCCTGGGAAATTGCCCATTATTTGAATATTTAGAAATAAAGTAGCTTGTAAGCACATGTTATGAGTCAAATAACATTAGTTCAAAACTAAGGTTCTCATTTTTCCTGCAAACAGATGCAACATATTTCATTAGCAAGACTCCTCAGTTTTCAGCACAGAAATTCAAAGCTGCCAGCAGGAATCTCTCTCCCACTCTGCGAGTTCCCTTTAAAATGAACAGAACATGGCCATCTGAGCTTGCCTTTGAGGCAGCACTTTACAGTGTCCCATAGAGATGATTTCCCAGTCCTAAAGAAATGGAGAATTTTTGCAGCAGCTCTGGTCCCAGGACTAAGTGGCAACACCCACTCTGGCAGAGGAAGAACAGCTCTGGAAAGAGGAGGGACAAGCAGGGACACTGGTGCAGGCACTGCCCACACCTCAACTCCCCAGTGAAGACATTTCCAGGAACTCACGGAGGAGCTGGGTAAGTTTTTATCACAGCTTGGCCAGAAGTATGGGCTAAATTGCTACGGACTAAGGACAGAGGAAGAGCCAAAGGGCTTTCCTCAAATACCTTCTCTAATGAAGAGGCTTGCTTTGAGAATTTAAATAGTTTTACCACCATGGAATAGGTAAACAAAGAAAACAAAACAGAGACATATTATTCTAAATTATATTATATATAAAAACTAAATCCAGATATTCCACAAAGGGTTATGTAAATCCTGCTAATTGTCATGGGAACTTCCAGCATTTCACCGGACAGCTGTAGCCAGCATAACATCTTTAATGCAAATTCACATAGGGAATAAAAGTGACCTTTCCCTTGACTGTCTGCCATTTGCACTCTGTCAGTAGCTCCTACTAGATGAGCATCTGTGTCAGAGTATTTTTATTCCAGCATCAAACATTTTGACTGAAGTTCCCCATCAAACCAAGCTGCAACATGGGGGCAACATGCATCACCCCATGTGGAGCAGGAATGTCAGAGGTGTTTCAACTCAGTATCTCCTGCCTTTAGCCCCAGGATTTTTGGCAGGCAGCCTGAGCCTCCCCATCACACTGTGGGGACCAAAAAGGCATTTTGTGCCACCAGCACTTGCTGATGTGAAGAAGAAAACAAGTGCATTGGTCTGATTGGACCCTCTACCTGGAACAAGAAGGGAATGACAATGCTAAACCAAGCATGTTTATATTGCTAGAACTGTGCCCATGGGTTTTTTTGTTACAAGCATCTGGCTGAGCACTTTGCACCTGTACAGAGGCCTGTAAGCTAAAGCAATGTCCTTCCTAAAAACTCTGGTGAGAACTCTGTCTACCTTCACTGAGGCTGAATTCAGCTTTTTTCAAATCATGAAAAAGGATCTGAACGCATAAATCTGTAGGAACTATAAGAACCATTATAAAACAGCATGGAATTTAATGGGATTGATCTGGGGCAGCCTGCAAGTTTGTCTCGACTGCTGCCCACAGTGTTCAATTCCAAGCTGCAGTTAACCCTACTGGGCTGGAGCTGTTTTAATTACTGACCAACTCTATAAAATACTGCATTTCAAGGGAACACACATTGTAAGTAATACACACTGTAAGTAGTTTATAGTCCCAAGCCTGCAGCCCTTTGTTTTCAATTGAGGAGAGATACTCATATGTAGTAACAGTGAAAGTGATGGTTTTCAACTTCCAGAGAGTGAAACCAGAGGTAGGAATGGGTTATTTCCAAGGGTGCCTCACACTGCGTCTGCTCCGCCTTCCCCAGGCACCTGCCAGCTCCTGGCAGAGCCCACCCTCTGTTCCGTCTGTATCCGGACCTGCAATTTCCATCAGAAAGAGAATCAAGTCCTGTGCAGCACAACTCCTCTGCCTGTGAGGAATGTTAAGCATGGCATTAAGCATCATCACTTGTCCAGGGTAGTTTGCTAAAACAGAAGGGGCCAGGAGTGCTTAATTGTGACCTGGATCCACACACACATTGACGTTTATGCTCCACCAGAGTGTTTCACATGCAGCTCTTAGCATACAATCTGCACAATTCAGCAATGACCCTTGTCCACAGAGCTGTACAACTGGAGGGAAGTACTGAGGGGGATTTTTTTACAGGGAAAAAAACACTTACCCAATAGAGAAGGCAGAATTATCTCCAGGAAGCTGGCACAAACCTGTGAGTGGCGGGCTAATTGATAAGAAAAATCTCACTGCACACCAGAAGCTGCAGAGCTTATTGCTTCTGCCACATCAAGCCTGTGCTGTCCTTGATAGGGTTTCTAACACAAAATCCTTGCTTTTGACGTCTGGTACTATCACCCAACAGATCAGATGACAGAGGAATGAAGAATACTAAGCATCACTAGATAAAGCAATCAAGAAAAGACACTGAGAAAACAGGACAGACTGATAGCAAGTTTCTAGCCAGTTAGGTTACACCTAAAGATCAGCTGTTATAATTTTTCTTTCTTCTGGTAATAAATAGGTAAAGTGGGTTCACAGTGCTTGTTGAAGAGGACCACAGCACCACCTTAACACCCTTGGGCTGCTCTCTTCTCAGGACCAGCCCTTCAGCAGGGCAGGACACAGTGCCACAGCTGCAGCCCTCTGCCCTGCTGGGGTAGCCCAGAGGTTTTTTACAAGGACTGGCCCAAACCTGCTCACTTCTCATTTCATGTAGCAAAAACTGGTCATCTTTAGTCCAATAAGGAATCCCTATATTTGCATGTTACTACAGAATGCAGCAGAAGTAAGGCAAATTGATCACAAAGCCAGCAAGTCCACCGGAGAGGACAGAATCTTTATTAATCCTTTTATAACATTTCAGTAGAAAACCCTTCCCACCAGGCTTACAGACTATGCTTGTTATTGTATATGCAGACAATGGAAATGCAAACAGGACTGGAAACAGTCTCTCTGACTTCTTGGCAGAACAGTGCACACTTCAAGTGGGATACCAAAAAGGAAGGCTACCGGACTCTGCAAAGGCCTTTTCCTCAGCTACATGCTTTCTATGGACAGTGGTTTTATTTCCTCCAGACTTCGCAGTCTGCTATATTGCAACAGACTGAACAAATTTGGACTATTTCCTGCAGGTGCAGCTCCCCTACACAGGGGAGTGCAGAAGGCACTGGGCCATGGCACAGAACGATATATGGTCCTTGGAGATTCCTCATCTATTCTTCATTTGCTTAACAACTGCATCTTTTACACTGCTTAAAGACTTCACTAATTGAATCTTTTTTAAAAGCTGTGCTGAAGCAGTACCATTACAACTAAATGACATAAGGATCTTTAAGGAAAAAAAAAGGCAAAAACAGAAGGAGCCTGTGGGCTTTTATGAATGGTATTTAATCTATTAAATAGCTGAAACATCACCTACATTTTACCTACAATGTGCTAGATCCAATCAGCATTTTTGTTCTTTTCCTTTATCACTTAGAGAGAGATGGGAACTTTGCACTTCACAATGGGTTACAGATTTCCAGCAAAATGGTGCTTGAGAGGTGTATTTGTGAATGTTGTATTCGAAACTCAAATACTCATGACTGTCACTGTATTTGTTCTGTCTACCTCTTTGGAGATGCCAGATTTTTAGTAACATTTCTGCATGTATCCTACCTCAGTAACAGACTTAAAACACTCTGACAACAACTAGATGGTGGTGACAGCACTTATTGAGTGGAAAGCTGTATTAATTTTTCAATCCACAAAAGAGAGAACTGGCATATGCAGTTCTGAACTGGTGTTATTCTGCAAAACAATGCACAAGAGCTACAAACTGCACTGACCAGCAGTTACTGAGTCTGGAGAGTCAGAGGTAAACCAGAGCACCGACTTAGTACCCCTGACATTTGGAGTTGCTTAAAATATAAACAAAACATAACTGAGAGCTTTACTACTTTGCTTTTTCAGACAGAGAAAGCTTTTAAAATAGTAGAGATGAGAGGACAGAGGGAGTGCATTTTTGACAATTTAGGCCCTAGATTACAGCACTCAGAAAGCAGGGCACCAACAGAGCTTCTTAGCAAAACCATAGGCCTAAACACCCTACAGTACTCCAAGTATTGCTTTTAGTTCCTGTCTCGGTTTGGAGACAAATTTTAGGAGAAAACGCCCTGGAATGAGCGTTTCCCCTAAAGAGAAGGGCTCCAATAATCGCTTTTTGCCAATGAGAGGAATGAATATCCGTGGATGAAAGTGAAAAAAAAAGTAAAACTTAGTTAACAAAGCAAGATACCTGCAAAGCACAAAACAAAAAACTGAACCTTACACCCCACCTCCACCTTGCCAGTGGCCGAGAGCACAGATGGCAGCTGCCCTTCTTTGTCTCAGGGAAGGGGAAGAAAGAGTTCACGCAGCAGCTGGGAACCTGTTGGATTTCTGGCGTGAGTCTCCTCCTCGCAGCAGGTGAAGCTGGTGGAGTTTAATGTCCTTTTTTGTGTTGGTTCAGCTTCTGTGAGGTCTCGGGTTCAGGGCGACCCCCCCGCACTTGCTCCCCGGACGGACCGAAAAAAAAAAGCCAAGCCGAAACAGTTCAAGGAAAAAAAAAAAAAAAAAAACAAAACAAAAAGCCACCGAAAGGATTTGCCAGTGAAAAGCCTCCAGGCCAGGGGAAGATAAAAACCAGAAGCTCCTTGCCTAAACTAGCAAAAACGAATCCAGCGAAGGCAACGAAGCAACAATCCGCGTAGCCGCCGACCACACCGGGCCGGGAGAGCTTGAACAGAGCCCGCCCGGGGTTCTCAGGCTCCGGCCCCGCTTCCTCTGAAACCTCCAGCAGCCATTTCTGGGCGTACTGCAGATGATTAGGCAATAGAGTGTCATCATAAAATCACCCCAAGACAGTTCCTATCTGAGTTTATAGGCTAGGCGTCATCTCTGTTTAAGCCAGTCTCCTATTTTATTACGAGTACTGTCTCTCTTGCAGCTCGTAGCAGACATAACTCCTAGAACAGATACAGCAGGAGAGCCTCCATGCAGACATGAAGGTGTTACATTACTAAATCGACCCACTATTTCAACCACATGCAAGGAAAGCTTTCTTTGAAGAAAATTCAGCCACACCAGTTCTTGGTTCTCCTGGGGATAACTTCATCTTAACAATAAACTACAGCCAGAACAAAAAGTGCACCTGCTGCTCACAGAGGCCACTCTCTCTCAAAGTTTCAAACCAGAGCCAATCCAGCAAATTTTCCCAAGAGTCACACCTTGCTCATACACTCAGAAAAACAAATGTAAAAACAAAACATAAACATCAGTTTGTGATGCACACCCAGACAGCTTTAATCCTATGCCACACAGTACAAATGTTTGGAAGCTGGTCAACGTTTTGGCTTTCTGCTTGTAGAATTAATTTTTTTTCTTCCCAGAAAGTAATTTTGAGTACAAGAGGATGGTCTAAGTGAGTGATAGTGGAGAGATATTGCTGCAGGGCTGGACGACTGTCCTCAAGGGAGGGGCTGTTTGGAGTTGGAGATCAGAACCCGGGTACCTCCCACCCTTTGTGTCCACCCCACCACACTCACGTCTCACTAAATTGTCTGATTCTCAATTATTGACTGTCAGACCTTTACCCATTTTTACACTTGCCTGTAGCATTCTCTAAAAGGCACAGTATTTTTTTTCAAGTAACTGTTCACACCCCAGATGGATGAAGCATCACTCAGATCCTGCAGCACGAAAAAGGACTTTGCACTGCAGTCCCACTCATGACTTTCCACAAAGTCCCCTTTCCAGCATTCCCCCAGCTCCAGCCCCAGAGAACTGCAGCCCAGACATGTGCCTTTGCTCTGCCCCAGTCCACTTGACATCACATTCTCTCAATTTTTGTGCCTGCAATATCTGAGCCAGCAAGTCCTGTAGCTCAGCTTAGCTCCAAGCATTTTAAATCCACTGAATTAAGAGAAAACTATTCGGCTCTTTAATTAGCTGATCTCAGGGGTAAATCACAAAATAGAGCCAAAAGCTTTCAGGCCTGGAGCATGATGGAACCCCAACATCATTTAGGATGTCCATGAGCTGTCACAGAGCCCTCAGGTTTTATGTCTGTTCCCAGCATTATGGATCCTGCTAATTCAGAAAATCCCAACAACTCCTATAGTTGGCCTCATGAATTTTGAGTTTCCAGCCCATATAGGAAAAAAAAAATACTTTCACTCATCTCCAAATGTTTTCTGCAAGATGCTGTTAAATGACTTCCATTTTTTTCAGTGATACTGGTCTTTTACTCACAACTGCAAGAAGGAATAAAATCAGAAAAGAATTTATTAAAAATACATACAGACAAGCAAGCATGTATTTAGCCAAGACTTTTTTACTGAGACAGGTCTATGGTCAAGAATTTAATAGATGCTTCCCTCTGTCTGGACTAAACTGTGTTCTTCTGCACGTTACTCTGAGGTACTCACCACTTCTTCCTCTTTTATCTTTGTATGTGCATTGAACTTCCATTCTCCACTGCTTTTTGCTCATATAGAAACAGATTATTTGATTTTATAACCGTTTTAATGTCACGAGAAAGGAATAAAAATGAGGATATTAATCTCCATGTAAAATGAAACCACTAATGGTAGCTTCCCTTTAGTAAATCCACTCATTACCTCTGCTTAGACTTGGCATCAGCAGCTGCTCCCCAAGAGACAGCCCAGCTCTTCACCGTTCGGATTTAACACCACTTCCACGCCTGCTTTTTTTTTTTCCCCAGTCAGAAACAACAGTCTTAGCATTTGTAGGGGCTCCAGAAGCTGAGGTGTTCTCATTAGCTGTATTTTGCTGAGGAAAGCCTAAGCAATATCTCCTACAGTTTTAATCTCCATGGATTACCTTGCTACCACAGATTTTTAAAAGGGCTTGTTCTTACATATTTCTAAACATGACCACTTATTTCCAATGTTCTTTAAGAGCTGGATATTACATCCTATGGTCTGGGTTTGGTTTTTTTCTTAAATGTTTGAATATGTTGTGGAAAACATTTCATTAATCTTTTTAACTAAACACGTTGATTAGACTAGAAATTAAAATTAAAATATAGAACAGCAATAGAATCTTTCAGAAATTTAATCCGCTTTCTTACTGTATTTTTTAATCACAGAAGAGCACAGATCCCTCAAATTCCCATAGCAAGACAATTCCCTGAAATGTTTTCACAGTTCTCATGAACAATTGCATTTTCTTGGGGGGGG
>VZTI01004733.1:448015-495394 GCA_013397865.1 Struthidea cinerea
AAACAAAAAAAAAAAAAAAGGTGAATATTCTTCTTATCTTGCTATGCACTTGCTAGCCAAGATATCTGATGGCCCTGAGTTCTTCCAGGTAACACTGAGATGGCATATAATATTTACATGTCAAGAATAAATTGCAAGAGAATTATTGCAAAGTTTATCATATTCCACCACCCCTGTTAAAACCCTGCTTTAAGGGGATTTTTGTCCCAGAGAAGAAGTGGACTTCAGGAAGCACAAAGCACTGGGAAGACGCAAATCAGACATTTGAGCCCATCTCTCCACAGGCATGGGGGGATGACATCACTGGCTGACATCACAGGCTGCCATCACTGTTTGTAAGAGCATAAGAAGATCCAGCACATGGTCAGACCAAAGATTTGCTCCCAAGCCCTTTTCTTCAGCAAGAAGGCCACAGAATCTCAAGCAGAGAAAAAATAAATAACCCTGTCACAACACTTCCCATCCTCCATCAAATATTTTCTTCAGGTGGTATCTCCACCTTACAGGGATGGCGCTGACCATGAGGGCTGCAGGAGCCCGTGCTCTCCATCCTCACCTATAGCATGTCGTGCAGCAAGACTGCCCCAAAGTGCTCATGCAGCTGTGCCATAAACAGGCAGGGAAGAAATATCCCTCCACAAGGACACAAAGAGCCAAGGAAAAGTAGGGCGCGTTATCTGCTTTTACTGCAGCCTTTGTACTTTTGCACCCCAGCTTGGTCTGCAGTGTGGTGTCACACATGCTTGTGACAGCAAACCTGAGCTCACTGTGGCAAAGGTCATGGAAGTTGAGTGGGAGCCAGTAGGAATTCTCCAGGTTAATATGATCCCTGTACATTCTGAATTATGCAATTAAAGTCCTCTTTCTTCTTCAGCAAATAAAATCAGTGACATGGTAGGAGGAGCCTGACAACAGCGAGATAAATGAGAGGACACACAGTCTATGGAAGTGATAACAGCACCTGCCAAATCCGCACCACAGCAACAAAATATTGCCTCTGCTTCTGAAAGCTGCTGGTAATGCAAATGGTGCCACCTGATAAGAAGTCCCAGACATGGGAGCTGATAGCTCACCTCCTGTCAATGTTACCTCCTGTCCCTCAAAAAGGCAGCATACCCTTCAAGGAAATCAACCCAACAATTGTAAAAAGGAAGGAAATCTTCTCTCCTGGTGTATTTTTAAAGGGTTTGCTGCAATGTGACTCGGATTTAATCCAAAATGTCTAGCTGATACTTAATTTGAGGCTTCCTCTGTGAGCTCTTCACCTCCCTCACTGTGGCAGCTGCTGCACATGGATTTGCAGCACATGTTAAGCTTTTCACTGTACTCCAGCTTACACTTGTTGGAAAAGGTCACATGACATGAAAGCTTTGCTCAGCAGCCCTCACAGCAGGTCCACGCTGCAGGACATGCTCCCAAGATGACAGCATTGAGCCTCCTCACATGAATGGGGCATTGCTGATCCTTATTACATCTCCTGACTCGAGGACTCTCCCAGACCAGGACCCAAGGAAGTGCCACCTCTGCACAAATAACAAATAACTCTCCAATTTTTCCCTGTTAAAAAGGCAAAAACAAAACCCCACAGAACTAAAGTTGCCTTCTCCTGCCGTGCCCTGCATCTCTGCATAATGTATCACACTGGGACTCAGGACCTCTTTTGTACCCTGGGAAAAAAAGGAAGGGTATACTGAGTGCCACTGGAGGGAATGTGCTGGAATCAGCCTTTGAAAACAGGCGGCAGAGAGACAGCCATGCCAGACACAAGACAGCCAACCCACTGCATTGCTTGCTGACCTTTCCAGGTAAACCAGGAACTGCAATTTACACAACTAGCTGTGTAGCTTTGAACATACACGTCCCCCGTGGCACTGAGCCCCACTGTGCTCTATAATCACTCAATTTTCAGGAGTGCAAACCTCAGCTAGCTATCAGTTTGCACATTATGCTCATAGTTGGTGCTGTGACAGTACCTGTCTCTAGGACTGTTAACTGAGTGGCCAGATTCCCAGTGAGGTGAATATGGTCCAGCAAAGCCTTAATGCAAGAAGAGGCTGCTCCATAGGATGCTCAGCAAAGCATGCAGCCTTGTATTAACATCCTTCCCAGCTACCACCCCTGTTAGCTGTTGTTCCTTTGCTGAAGGAGCACAAAGAGTGAGTCACCTTTTTTCCTCGAGGTACACACGGGTGTGAGGCCGCTCGCTCAGCACCACAGCCACACCTGGAGGACAAGCATGGGACCAACAGCTTCACAACTCCGTTAATTCCAATTTCTGCCAAGCAGTAAGTGCTTCTACAATAAGCGAGGAGCACGTAAGATGGGGAAACAATTCAGAGAAAGTCCCACGAGCCAGGCTGGCAGGCAGCATGATCACACTGATGTTGTGGGTACCACCAGAGGCAGGGGAGCCAGGCAAGGAAAGCAAGCACAGCTCACAAGGCAATTTCTTTTTATTTAGAAATAAACACTGAAGACTAATTTAGGGATGAGAAGGAACTCAAATAAGTAGTTTTTTTTCCCTTGGGCTTGGGTCAAATATGCTTGAAAAACCCACTTCCCGGGGCATCCCATTGCAATGCAGAGTAGTGCCTGGGAAGCCACCCTGCCCACCACAGCTCTGCCTCCCTGATCCCACCACCAAATTAGAAGTCCGGTGAGCACCCAGATTTGCATAAAAGATAAAGATAAAAGCAGTTATCAGCAATTAGGCTTGCCAAGGCAGAATTCTTCAAGGCCGCTTTAGAACTAGTGACAGATGCAGTATTCCCAAGTTTAAGCTATAATTTATGCTTAGACTGGGCAGGAACATAAGGAAAACACATTGTGCGTTTTGCAAAGCCTCTCATTTAGGCAATAATAGAGAAAGGGGAAGGAGGGAAGATGAATAGTGACTAAAAGATAGAATAAACTGCAGGCACAGGGCCAGAATTCAATATTCAACAACGGTAAGAAATATCCAGACTGTTTTGCTCCTGAATAGATCCACTTACCTGTCGTTCACATCAGAAAATTTCGTATTTTCCAGCTGTCCTGCTCCTTCAGGGTTTGATCACAGGTAACAACCACAGTGTGCAGGCCCTAACCCAGCTGAATTACAAATATCAGACCAAACGCCTGAGAGGAGCAGGAAGAAGGGATGGTAGCGAAGACCAAACTCATTCCCACCTAGGACATGGTGCAGTGCTGTCTTCCCATGATTCGTCCAACTCTGCACTAGAAGGAAGCACACGCTGAAGAACAACCTCAGTCTGCAGGATATTGCTGTGGCTCTGGGTGCCAGGACATCCAGGACCTGGTGAAAGTCCCTTATACCTTGCCTGAAATTCAGCTTTCCTCAGTACTATTCCATCTCTGTATGTAAAACCTGTAGCAGAAGAGGTGAGTGAACTGTGCCAGAAATTTCTGAAGCAGCTGATGCATGTAGTAATCATAGGATAATTCAGTCTGGAAGGGACTTGATGAGGTCTTTAGTGCAAGGACTGCTCAAGCAGGTCAGCAACAAGTTACGATGAGCTTGCTCAGCTCAGCTCAGCTCAGCTCATCCATGCTGCTTGCTTTCCAGGAAGTAATTAACTCTCTCTTTCCTCACAAGATGAAACAAAGCTGGGATGACTTTTTCTCATCATCTCTCTTTGGAGAAATGGGGACCCTTGGTGACTGCCCAGCTAGCCCCAATGTGGGATCAAAAATCCTCTGGGGCAAAGTCTTCCTCCTGGTCTGCAGAGCTGGGGGAAGCCAAGTGTCCTTAAATCTTGACGTCAAAGGAAGGAGAGGAGCTATGAGAGGGGTAAGTACCTCTCCTCACAGGGCAGCAGGCAGTGTTCCTGCTCGCTCCTTCTCGCTCCATAGCAACTTCTCAATATATGCCCTGTATTATGATTTACATATTCCTGCTTTAAGGAGGGTTTCCAGATTCAGAAATGGTGAGGCCACTGACCAGTTCAACCAGCCCATCTGGAACATCAGCCAGGTGCACGCAGCAGGAAAACCCAAACTCATCCCAGCGCAGGCACATGGCACTTGGGACACAGCACAGGGGTGTTAGAAAGATCAGTCAGTGTTAACAAGCAAATAAATAATGAATGGAAGCAAGAAGACAGAGAATCTGGCCACCTTTCTGAAGTCTTTAAAAGCAATCAACATCTGTTCAGGACCTTTTCTGGGGATTCAGAAGCCATTCGGATCTGATGATACACAAAGGTAACAGAGATGGGTTCATTTGTTTCTGCAGGATTTGGACATCTGTAATTCAAAATATACTGCATATGTTAAATTGTTTTTCTATTTGATACAAAGGAATCCTTCTGCAATGAAACATTTTTCTGAAGCCATGGTAGACAGTCCCTTTCTGAGCACCAGCTGTTTTAAAAAGGAACCTCAGCGCCATCAATGAAGTTCTCACTCCAGCATAACTCTGTGCACGAGCTCCAAATCTTGGTAAATGTCATTATTGGTACTGTAACATCACATGGTCAAAGGTCACAGAACACCAGCAGTACAGCTTCATTTTTATGACCCTCCCATCCAGTCTGCATTTGAATAGGACGGGCCCTCTGCCAGCCCTGTGCAAACACAAGGAGCCTGCACAAATAAATGCAAGCTCACACAGTAATAAAAGTGTGAGCAGAAAGCTGCAGCAATCTCAAACTTGCACAAATCAGTCACTGCTAGAGGATAGGATAGAGAGGAATGGCACATGCTCCAAGACTTTCAGCTTATTGGAGGTGTGTCCATGCTAAAGTCAACAGGTCTCTCCATCATGTACAAACCTTTTTCCTCAAACACCTCATCAACCTTAGTCTGACTTGGCAGAGCAGAAAGCCGTGTGTTGAATGCAACAGCCACTACTGCTCAAACAGCTGAGGAAAAGTTTTTCAGAGTTTTTAGAACCTATAGATCAAAGAAGCATTCTTCATTCCTTGTTTTCAAAAACAGGTAAACAGGCTTGGCTAAAATAGCAGCAGTTTTACAGTATCAGCCTTACAGCTGTGTTTATACAGAAGATGAACCCCAGCAACAACAGACTGAAAAAATTATCAGCAATTAAATACAGCCTTGCAATTTCCAGGAAACCGAGGTAAACAAAGCACTCTCTGACACATCTTTTGTAATTCACACACAGTTGTTCACAGTGTTCTTCATATCCTGGATAAATACCAAAGCTATTTTTGCTCACAGGTTGTGTTGCCTAGCCGTGGCTGTCTCATTTTGCAATGAAAACAAGAAAACAGCTTCCTTACACGTAAGATCTCCTGAAGCTTAATATACGTAGCTTGTAAATGCAATTTTTCCTGACACAAAGACAGCTGTGTAGCTTTACAATGGGTAAAAACAGTCCTTAAATCTTGGTGTCAAAGAAAGGAAAAGAGCTATGAAAGGGGCAGTGCCTCTCTGCACAGGGCAGCAGGCAGTGATCCTCCTCCTCGCTCCTTAGCAATTTCCCAAAATATTCCCTGGCACCTACAGCTTCCCAGGCTACACTGCGGCCTAAGCAATAGCCTAATCTTTCCTCTCCCTCATTGCAAGGCTTTTTCTTGCTGCCTTTATCTGTACCCTTCATATAAAGCAGGAGCCAAGTCCCTAATGAGTTTACTGCAGCCCTGATCCTCTCTTAACACTGTCAAGCCCTGCACAGGATCAAAGCTGTTTAACGTGTCTCTGCAAGCGGAAGGCAGGAGTTTTGGGAATCAGCTGTGGGACTACGAGGTCACTTCATATGGGGAGATTTTCTCCAGGGGGATATCTCTGCACCCTCCTCTCATGATGCAATCAGATCCCATTTGAATAAATTTTCTTTGTCCCTGATCTCTATTTTTCTCTTCATATTTCCTGCTGATGTGCTGATAACGCACACTTCTAACTGAAATAGGCACATCTAAGGTCTTCAGAGCCACCTCTCCTCCTCTTGGACTTATACCACTTGCAGTTTTCCCACTAAGCTTGTCTATTCAAATTTCACCTCCCTTTCCATCTGGCGTTATTAGGGCTCATTTATGCTAACACAGTAAATACATCATTGTATTATATGGAGGCATAGCCACTTGATAGGAAGGAAAACAAAACTTATGATTCAAAAATATTTTGTTACTTACATAAATACATGCATGCATGACTTCATACACACAATACATGAATTGCGTGTCGATGGTAGACTCATGGCTTGCTACAGGGTGAAACCACTGACAGCTCTTGTAAGCAATGAGAGGTAAGGACAGCCCTTGAAGTCCTGCTTACAAGAGTATGACCAATGCAGGCCATGGGACATGAAACATTTCTCTGTCTATGAGACCCACAAGGATATGTGTGGCTCTGCTTTCCAGCTTCATACAATCTCAAAAAGTATTTGTCCTTCAGAAGGAGGAGACCATCAAGGGACTATGAATTATAATGGCAAACTACAGACAAAAGAAGCAGCAAAGGATGATGTGCTTCCAGTGGGAGTTTAGAGAGAGGACTAGTGGCTGAGACACAACAACCACGGTCCAGCAGAGGCATAAGATGATCCAGTAAAACCAGGGAAGCAGGGAGGTATACAGTCACTGAGGTTGAGGCAAGCCATTCGGAAGAGCCTGTGTTTTTAGTATCCATTTGCAACCATCCGTGTCCTGATGTTCTTGTTTTGCACATGATGAGTGACACATTGCAGTATCATCTTCCGCCTAATTACTTACAGTGAACCAGGAAGGAGGAGGCAGCTGACTTCAAACCTACCACAAAACCAGGAAAACTGGATTACCATTTCAGTTAGAAAACTGGTCAAACTGATGATTTGGGAGGATTTTTTGGGGTAACAGCTAATCCCTCGTTCTGCAATGATCAGGTATTTATTTGGGACACTGAAATGAGATTTCATTCCCAAAACACTAATTACTCATCTCTGAAACTCCTAAGCAGTATTCTTTCTCTCTCAATACTTGAAGGGATGCAACAAAACCTCAGCCCACCTTCAACCTGTGTAGCTTATTCCTCGCTATTTTCTCTGTCTATGGCTTGTTAAGTGACAATAGACTGCACCTCAGTGAACATGATACCAACATTTCTGACTTCAAAGCTCTTCAACCACACTCACACATGGAAAAAAGTCCCATAGTCAAGCATCTTCCAGAATAAGGGTCTCCAGTCAAGAGGGAGGAAAGAGGGCAAGAAGGTTCCGTCATCTGTTACCAGTTAATGGAACACCCCATTTAATCCTTTCAAGAAAGTTGTCCGTCAAAACCTCCGATGCTGCTAATTACACATCTGTTCCTTTAAAAAGGGATGGATTTGCATGGATTTTCAACAAAGTCCCTAAATTAAAAAATTTCTTTCCCCACTTTAGCCAATTCTAATGCTGAAAACTGGGCTGGAATTGAGTCAGGGAAAATAGAGGATAAACATCAGGAAAGCCATTGTGCAACTCACATCTCCCAGGGCTATTGCAGTGCCTCTCAAATGGAGCAGGAAAAGCCCTGCTTCATGTCTTAAACAGTACAGCAAAAAAATACTTGTCTGCAATGGAAAAATAAATCAAGCCAGCTTAGACTGGCATGGTTTCAAAACCCTCCCAGCCCCACACTGAAAAATTCCTAGCACCAATTTCCACTCTGAAGCCTGGAACCATGCTGAGATATACCCTCACCATGTGCCAGTGACACCAGAACAGAACAGTTTGCCTTTTCTCCACTGTACATGCCCAATTACATGTTCAGGCACAATTAAAATTACTCCTTTCCTGAAAAAAATATTTGTGGATTCACTCTGATTTGTTTATTTCCAACTTCTGCCAAGATTCTGGATCTGCTGCCAAGGTTCTGTTACACTGCTAATACAGACTTTGCTCATTGATCTTGGTACAAGAAGGAATGAATCTGTAACCTCACGCTCCAACTACCAAGCTGCTGGACTGCTGCACTTTTTAATATGGGAATCTAGTATTTGTCACACGTTACAAACCACAGTTATCATGAAAAGCTACCTTCTGTGTCTAACACATGCACAGGGACCGAGTTAATTCATCTACTGCTAAAGGTGGCAAATGTAGGTGAGTGTACTGAGCTGTGTGGTGCTGGCAAAGTCCCAGCCTCAGCACACGTTTCCACATATGATATGTAGTTGTTGGACAGGTCTGGTACCGGACTTCCACATGACCAAAAGGGTTAATTTATCACACGAAGGTTTTCAGAAGATACCTTGTTCTTTACAATACTCTCTGTAGCTGTTATGTGCCCCCTTGACCAAAAGCACTGTTGAGTGATTCCCCACTAAAACTGGGAGAAAGGCTGCATGCCATAAAGGGGAGCGACAAACCATGTCTTCAAAGCAAGCTATGCATTTGGAAAGATTTACACAAATCTGTGTTCTTATTTCCTCCAGGAGGCAAATCTTGCCTAAAGCAAGCTCACTGTGAGAATGCATGCCTGACAGTAGCAATAGTCTTTGATGTCACATGTTAACGTCCCTGTGCAAGTTATGAGGCAATTTCCAAAATTCACACTTAATCCCAGGGTCTGCTGTTGTTGAACAATTCAGCCTTCTGTCAGCAGCTGTCTGTGCTCAGTCATTGAATGGCTCCTAGTCGGCACAGCAAAGTCATTATTTATAGCCCAGCACATTTTTGGGACAGCCTCTTCACATTCCTTTTGATAAAAAATTGCGAGCAGAGCACAGAGAGAAGAGGCGATCAGAGCCTGAACATATACCTACAGTACGCTGGGAACCACTTCCAGAAGGGTGGGCCTCTTCAGGCTGGTAGGGGGTGCAAGTTTCCCAATAACATCTTCCAACCCCTGATTTTAGTGGTGCAGGAAAAGGCTGAATGCCCCTCTCCCACACAAGCATGTGCCCAGCCCAACATGAACACATCACTTGGGAAACAACGATCACTTGGAATGTAGTCCAACAGACCAGTTTAGCTATGCTGGCATTTTCCCTTCCACCCCACCCCAACCAAAGTGAGAAGACCAAGAAGAATCTCTTCTCCTTCTAGCAACTGTGAAGCTTCTGGGATTTCTCAGAAGGTGTCCCCACATATACAACCAGGTGTAGCACAGAATGCACAACAAACTAATCAGTTTTAGATAAAAAGTATGCCAAAGATGTTCTTTACTTTGGTCTTTTCAGGTACTTCAGTAACTGGAGCACAGCGGAGAGTTCAAGGGCAGTAAGGACCTGAATGCATATAAATAAAAGTTACAGTTTCTGCTATTTTCAACCATAGAAAGGAGGCCAGCAAGCTAGAAAGAGATGTCTTTCCCTGTGGACTAAGTGGTTTCCGCAACTCAGATGTGGTGCTACCCCCTTTTATGGTGAGCTGTTCTTTATATTCTCCAAGTTGCAAATTAATGTGACTAAATGCTACTACATATCACAATATTGGAAAATAATACTGGCAGGTGCAATCCCAAGACTTTTCTTCATTTTAAGGAAAAAGTAACTTTGGTTGTAATCCAAAAGAGCAATAGAGATACAGGGGAAGCTCCTTGATAGCTTCCAGCCCCATTCAAGCAGGTTCATTCATTAATCCACCACCCTGCATTTCCTTGCCAGCACATGGAAAAGCAGAGTTGCAAAAGACTTCTCTGGCTGGGAAACCAGTGAAGCTCCCCCGGCCAGGAACAAGGTACTGTCCAGCAGTGACCCCAAGCCTTGCTCCAGGGAGAGTGTGAGGTTATTCCTTTGTCCAGCTGTCTGCGAGGACACTTTTGGCAGAGGGAAGGCAAGTGACATCTTTTCTAATTGAACAGGACAGCTGATGGATCACATGGGCTGGTCAGAGAGGCTGTACCAGTGAAAGCACACATCTCTCTCACCAGGGACACTTGGTATTTAATTGTGCAGCTTTAAAGGCAGAGGTCATTAATCCTTAGATCTTCTGTCCTTTGCACAGGTATTTTTGCATCAGGCTTTTCTAGTTTTTCAAAGCAAAATGGCTTCAATCAGTGGAAAATCCTGGGATGACACTGGGGATCTTCACAGGCCAACCCTGTGCTTGGTTTCGGACCCCACTTTCCCAGGCTGCCTCTTACAAAGGCTGGTGATTTCAATCTCTTTAGAAAATTACCGCTCCCACTGTACCAGTCATTTGCCATAGCCTTCCAAGTTAAAGCAAAGCATGTGGAAAGCATGGGTAATGCTGAATTTCCTCAGAGACCAGGAATGTTTTAGAAAGGCCACTGAATCTCATAAGTCACATAACATTGTATAATGGCAAGGCACATCTCAACAGAAACAGCAAGTATTCTTCTTCCAGGTATGAAAAATAGCCCCCAAGCCCAAGTCTCAGTGCATGTATGTGCACTTCAAGTCTCCGGATCGTCCTTCAAGTCTCTAGAATAATCTCACATCTTATGAGTCATGTACAGTCAGCCCTTATGAGTCAACCCTATTATTTGTAAGCATCATTCTTATGCTTTTTCATTTGGCTATAAAAAGAGAAGAAAGATAACACTGCTGCCTCTCTAGCTGACGTTATCGAGCTTTTTTTCCAAAAAAGGAAAGGTGGGGTTTGTCTTTGGTCACTAAGAGTGAAATCGGTTCCCCAAATGTGTACTCCAGGGCCTCAATCAGGCTAAAGGCAAGCTTGTAAAAGCAAGTTGTTCTAGTAAGAATTTAATTTGATGCATCTTTAGTATCTCTGTTGCCAGATATGTACCTCTGCCTGCTCCTTTCAGAGGCAGGATCTGGTGGTGGGACTCATGCTGAGTAGACCAGAGAGGGACTCATCTGCTTGATGGGTGCCATGAATGTTTAATACCAGCCAGGGAGCTCCAGTCAAGGGGGAGACTAAAGTACAAGGAGACCAGGAGATGACTGAGAAGCAGCAAAATGAACAAGCACAGCCCGGAATCCTGGATGTGAAGGAGGAAGCCAGCTTGTTGGTGAGGATTTTGCTCCATGGCCATGGGAGGACAACCCTGCTCTGAATCCCAGTCTGTCCCTAAGACCTGGTCTTGCCCATCCACAAGACCTCTCAAGCTGGCTGCCCTCCCTCTAGGTTACAGACTACCTATAAATCCTGTAAATGTGTTCGGTCACCTGCACAGACTATGAAGAAAACATACATTTTATTTTCATTTGAATTACAGGAGCCCCACTGCCCTCTGAATGATTTCCTGCATGTGACTAATGAAAAAGCTCCAAACAAGTGCTTCTCTGAGTCATGTATCTTCCCTCCTTTATATGCTAGCTACCTGTCAGATTACAATGACAGCTCCATTAGTTTGGGATTCTGTTGGACGAAAGAGGAACAAATGCCTTGAACAGCAGAAACCTCCAATGGTCTGAATGCAGTGATCCTTTATTGCAGTCCACTCAAAGCTGTAAACCACATACATCTTTTGATATAGGTGGAGTAAACTACTGCCATTTATGTTCAAAATATCACATAGCCTTTCCAAAAAGCAGTTCTGCATCTTACACTAAAAGTAATCCCATGTGACCTTTGCAGAACCTACCTTACTAAGAATCTCTAGCCATTCATGCACTCAGTTATTAGGGCTTTAAATGAAGCTGATCATAATTTACCTACTGAGAATGTCTCTTACATCACCCCAACCTACTAAAATGACACATTTTCCCCTAGAAAGTGGCATGTTATGTAGGCCAAGTCATTTTGGAGATGATCATGCTGCAGCCAGCATCAGGAATTACATTAGCAAAGAAAATGCACATAGGCAAAGAAGAGCAGGGTTTGGCTTTTCTAATGGTTCAAATTTTGGTTTCATTATAAGATATGACATTTTAAGTTTAATAGCAAGTACTCCCTTCTCTCCTTCTTATAGCACATAATACAGACTTTTTATTATTTCCAAGTGTCCTGCCTTTGCCTGCATTAAAAACCCTCTCTCCTCTCCCCGGCACTGAAGAGTTATTAGGCTGCAAAATCGGTTTTATGAATAGGTGTGACTTTGAATGCCTACACTGCAGATGTGACCTCAGGGTAAAATGGAAATGCAATGTCATCTGCTGGGAAGTAGGCAAAGAGGAGACCTGGTGAGCAGTGAAGAGGTATCTGAAACACAGACGTGACTAAAGCCTTTTCTGCTCAGTTTGTTTTCACCAGGCCATTTTAAAAATGCAGTCTCCTGCCTTTACATTCAGAGCACACTGGCCAGATTTACAAACACTTTGCACTACAGGTACCCATCCATTTGACAGTCCTGGATTTTGAGAGGTCCCTCAGCACTGACACTGCAGGTCTTTATTACCTGGACAATTTATGCTTGCAGCCCCTAGTGAATGCCTTATGAACCCATGTTAATACAGCATCTGCAATTTGCAACTTTTTTATTTCCAGGTTGGGATTTCTGCAAGATACTTACATCATTAATGTGTTACAGATTACCATGCCACAATCCCCAGTTGTGGCCTAATTGTCCCTAGGTTTCTCAGCACAGTCCCTCTGGAGCTTTGCTGGCCTGAGACCAGCCAAAACCCTATGGTTCTGCTGACTAAGGGCATGGGGATCCTGGCATTGACAGTCCGGACTTGGATCCTGGAGGACTAACAGATGCACCGAAGGCCCCATGGCCTGGGAAGCAGCAACATATGCTGCAGTCATTAGTGACTGTTGAGCAACAAGGGAGTCTGACACATCGGATTGGCTTTACCTTTGGCAGCAAGTGCAATCGCAGCTCTTCATAGGACACAGAGCAATGTGCTCAACCAAAACAGTGAAAATAAATGGCATAATCAAACTGCAAACCCCCACTGTTGCTCCTTCTCAGCCACACAGACCCATTGTTCATACCAGAAAGCAAAAGGCAAGAGCCAGGAGGGGAACATCTTGGAGGCACTATAAAAAATGCACTTAACAAAGAGGAACGCACACGTGACCCTGCCAGGATTGTCACCTCCTGACGTGAGGCCAGCTGCAATCTGTGTCCAGCATCAGCTGGAAGGCCCTGCTATCAGCCAAGCTCCTTCCAGCTCTGCTGCAATGTGTGCTGTGTCTGACCTGTGTCTCAGGTGTGGGGCTGCATTCTCCCAAAGGTCACCTTCTGCAAAAGAACAGGAAAACAGGGGTCTCCCACTGCAGTCCCATGATAAACATTCCTTGCAGAAAACAGAGAAGATTATGCCCCTGTAAAGGACAAACCGCATTAGGAGAAACTGCTTCTGTTCCTTTAACCTCGGCTCTCCATAGACGATGTACCTCTCCTTAATTTCAACTCTCTGGCAGTGACACCAACACTCTGGTTTAGAGAAAACAGAGCTGAAAATGGACGGCTTTTCTCTTCTTTTGGCTTTGCTGACAATTAGCAGAGCTGAAAGCCAGCGTACTTTGAGCAGTATAAATGAACTTGAGGATTTGATGGTTGCTTCTTCCTGAATGAACACAAAAACATATCAGAGGGCTGAACTTTTGTTTTGCAATGTGACACTATCATATTTCTTCATAGCTTTATTTCATATTTTTCCTACCCCAGATCGACTTTAATGCTCTTAAAAGCACAAAAGAATAGAGAGAAAAGGAAAAAATTATTCTGTGCAACTTCGTGACGTATTTAATGAGAATATTTCTTTTTTCTTCTTCCTTTCCAGATATTTAATGTTAAGCACAGACTGCTCCAAAAGTGCAGTATTTTCAGAATAAAACTCACAGTGTTTTTTCTGTGCTCAGACCTGACACCCTAGATGCTCTCTTCTAAACTAAGCCCTTAATAGTTACAATCACAGTGTACTTACAAAAATATGAAAAAAAAAAAAAAGAAAATTACAATAGAAAATGAAGTTACCAGTGGGCTTCGGATGAGTCCAACTGTGGTTAAAATCAAGGATTAAGTGAAACATCCATCTTGTACAGGCAGATAGCTCATGTTGCACCACCTTAATAAGCATCTGTCCAGAAGGAGAGGGGGTTTACATCATCAAGAAAACCCGCATGTATTCCTGGTCTGCAAGAGCTGTTTCCCCATCAGACTTGAAAGAAATGTGTTTGCTTTGTTAAGCCTCAGCTTCCAGCTATCATGATCTGCATATAGCACATCCTCCCTCTGCTCCTCATCTGCCATGACTATTTTGACACAGTTCTGCAGGGCCAGAAAACCCCTGCATCTCACATGTGCTTGTCCTGTACCAAGTAGAACTGTGATCGACCCTCACAGTGGGAGCATTCGAATCCCTGCTAGAAACAACACTGACAGCTTTCCAGCCCCAGTGTTTTGCATTTCTACATGAGTTGTGATGCTCTCAACATGAACATGATATCCCAGCCATGTTGCATCCCAGCTTGGATCAGACACCGTCCCCTGCCAGGCACTTGGTTTGTGGCACTTGGACTCTGGCAACAAAGCAAGGTATACAGCTCTGTGTGTTTGTGTACACACACACACACCCCCATCCTCTCCTACATTTTTATCAGTGTTCAACAGAGAGTCATTTGGCTTTGCACTATTTATGGACAAACAATTAACACCTAAGTTCAT
The DNA here is from genome assembly GCA_013397865.1 of Struthidea cinerea. Lineage (NCBI taxonomy): Eukaryota > Metazoa > Chordata > Aves > Passeriformes > Corcoracidae > Struthidea > Struthidea cinerea. The sequence goes on from VZTI01004733.1 coordinate 462,424, forward strand.
TTTGTACACAAAATGATTTTGTATTCATTTTGTTGACAAACTGTCTTGAAATCATGGAGGAGACTCTGTTTGACAGTCCTGGCACATACTTGATTCAGTGGAGAAAATGCATTCAGCTAACTGTCCAATCAGTTATGTAGACAAAATGAATTTCATCATAATTCTGTCAACAAAATGCTAACTTGCTTAAATTATTCTCTCAACAAAATAAATTAACTTAAAATCCTTTTGTCCACAAAATAGATGTAAGTGTTTAGAGAAGCCTTGTAAATACTATAGTGTGTTAGCTTAGCATGTGCAACTCAAACATTTGGCTCAGCTGAGTCAGCAGGCCTTTTCTTATCAGGCAAGACTGGTCTTGACTCTTTCAGCTCTTCCATTCTCTGTGAGGTCAGTCCAATAAGACCACCAATCACTTGGGCTGCAACACATGGAGTCAACCAGAACCACGGGAGGGACTCTTTTCCTTTTTTTAATTTAATCGCTAGCAACTAGCAGGAAGAATTTGACATTAAGTATAGCAAGCCTAAACAAATCAGTCTGTTCGTCAAAAGAGAGGCTTCATCCTGAGAGCTGAAGTTGATGTAGAGTTTCCATGACAAACCTCCTAATAAAATAGCAACTTAATGAGGGACTGCAGCTGAGATACCTCAGTAGATTTCATATTGTGACCATGAAACTGTAATTACTGTGCTTTAGATATCATGTGTCTAAAGTCTATTATGCCTATAGAAAATTTCCTTCTGCCTTTTCTGTGTTGCTTCAAATTCAAATTTAAGTTCACATATTCACATCCTGCTCAGAACCCAACTCAGAGAATGGGAAGCAATCAGAGCACAGGCATTGCTACAGGGAGCCAAGTGCACCAAGATCTGCCCAAGGCAGTGGAAGTGCAAAAGAACAGCACCAGAACCAACGGCAACCACCTGCCCTTGAGTTCATAGCACCATCAGTAAATATTTCTGGTGTGTCAGCATGGCACCAGCCACTGCAGGGTATTCTGTGTTGTCATCTCCCATCTCATGTCCCCCCAAACACATACATGTCCCAGCCTGCAGAAATGCCAGGGATGACACCTTGCAGCTCAAGTCAAAAATTTCACTGTCATTTGGAGTCACCTCTGGAGAACGAAAACCCCTAAGATAAGTCTTTTAAGTTGTTTTTAATAAGTTCCTTCTCCAGGCTTTACCAACCACTGCCTCCTCTATTTTCGGCTGCATTTTAATAACAAAGAAACATAGAGAGAATCATGCCTATATTTTTAGTGATGCCAGTCAAGGAATTTGTCAGGCTGGAAAAATGCAACTCTTCCATAAGCTTTTGCAATATTCTTTCACTAGTATAAACAGGTTTTTTGTCCTCTGTTGGGGGTTATTTTGGTTACAATGGAGTTAAATTCCAGGAGTCTGGAAGGTGTACAGTAACACAAGGAAAATACCATATTAATATTTAATATAACACTTTTTATGAGTATGAAAAGAATAAAATGCATTCAAATGCAAATGCAGCCTGCAAGAGTGGATAAAGCTCTGTGTCACTCTCTCGGACACGAAATAAGCACGCGGGACGCAGCCTGTCAGGTCAAAGCAGCCAGGGCAGAGAGGCCAGAAAAGCCCCGACCTCTGCCCTCCGTCATTTATTTATATGTTTTTAGAAACCGCCGTGGATTGGAGGATGAAGATTTCCTCCTCTCAGTCTCACTGGTCAATGGAAATGTCTATCATACAAAGTCCACCTAGCAAAGGAATGCAAAACAATCCAGGCACGGTTAGCAAAACATGAGCATGTTTACAGAAAGTGCGTGAGAAACTATTTACAGAGATTGCAAGCTAAAGAACTGCAAAATGCAGGGCGACAGCTCTGTGTTTTTCCAGTAATGTCTTCATTTTGCTAAAGACCAACTTAGTCTGGAGCGAGCGAAGAGTGCCTGTGTGTGTGCAGTTCCAGACCCTGAAAAGGCTGCCTCTGGCCGAAGTCTTACTCAGTATTTGAGCCACTTCTGCAATACCACCTTGTTTCAGTACTCATTGAAATACAGTGGGTTTATTAATCCCTTCAGAACCACATGTTGTAGCCCCAAAGGGATGAAGCCTGCTGCAGTGTCTATCCTGCCTTATGAGAATTTCACAGAGCAGCTAAAGCTGTGGGATTGTTCCCTACAGCTCTCATGGGCAACATTTTTTTCTGTGACATGCTCTGCATATACTAAGCATGGCAAAAGGTCTAGCAGGGGATTTTCAATGAAATTTCTGTGTGCTGGACAACCAGGTCCTCCTGAATTTCAGCAGATCTGGGTCTCTAACCCCCACAAAGCTCTTTTGACATTTCCAGCCTAAAAGAATGCGTTCTGCCAACTACATTTCAAGAAAACATAACAGTAACCAACAGGGGAAGCTTGTCAATAAATCCCTGCAAAAAAGCATAGAAAATAAGCACAAACATCAGCCTAGTTAGAGGATTCCCTGGAAAACAGTAGGAGAGCTTTAGGAAGCATGTGGCAGGGAAATCGCGTATTCTTTTATTGGTGTCACTTCTGACTGTCATGAAAGTGCTCTTGACCCACCCCATCTGATAGAGCACAGCACTGGCCAGGGCCACACTGCCGAATCAGCTCGAGCACTTCTCAAGTTATTTGAGACCAATTTCTTCCTTTGTAATGGCTCTGAATCATGCATGTCACTACCTTGTCTCCCAAATGGGTCCAGAAGGAGCAATGCATTAGAGTGAAAGAAAGAACCCTGCAGGAAAAGCCAGGCATCATGATTGCCAAGTCTCTATTTACAGACAGTGTCAGAGAATATTCTGAGTTGGAAGGGACCCACACGGATCATCAAACCCAACTCTTAAGTGAATGGCCCGTCCAACACCTGAAGGCAGCACATACACGGGAGTTTATTTAATACAAGCAAAACCTAAGAATATGGAGTAGAGAAAGACTTTAAGACACATAACACTGCTGTCCTGGGGGTCACCCCAGGACTCCTCTCACCAGGACAACCTGCAGGGAATGCAGCACTTCTGATTCTGCACTAGTCCTTTTTGAATCATGCAATGTAAGCAAAGGGGTCAAGGACCTTGGCTTGCCTTAATCTGTGCTCGGACTTGGGCAAAGCTCCTCATCCAGAACTTTGGTACATTTATATCCAAACCAGAAGCACAGCTGCAAGGGAGTCACAGACAGAGATGGCTCTGACAAGGAGACCGAGCACAGGGAGAGCAAGGAAATGTGGGAGTGGGGAGCTGAAAGGCACATGGCTTTTTGTTTTGTTTGTTTGTTCTTTAGCTCAGGTATCTCAAATTCTCCAACACCTTAACTTGGAATTCCCCTTTGTGAAGGAGAACTTCGGAGGACAGAAATAGATGGAAATTTATATGGAAATAAACATCCAAATATACATGAGGAAGGGAGGGGAGGGAAAGGAGTGATTCATTATTATGGCTTACATATCATTACACATTCAAAAATTCCAAGGTAATATATTTTTCTTCATTGCTTGGATAATAAATCATCATTCGATTACAAAAGGGGAGTACCTGGATGGAACAGCAGGACTTCTGAAAAATACTCTTGGCAGATGAATGACAGGAAAATTTATGGATAATTCAGTTGCCTGACTGTCCTGCCTCCAGGAGAGAAGTCTATGCCAATATATAAACTTTTCCTGACAATTCACACAGCAGACACTGTACTTGATGGAGTGAAGTTTTTAGACCTCCCTTGGCTTGATTTTTGTTATTCCTCCTTTGGTAGCCTGCACAATATGTCATAGCAGTGCAAAAGGGTTAGGAAAAAGCCATCCAAGATGCAACTGAGCCTGTACTAGCAGGACTGTCTCTAGGAGCTATGAAAAATACACTGCTGTGTTCCCCACTTAGCTGGAGTTGTCCAATCAATCAGAGATCCTTCAAGGGTCACTGGTATTTGTAAGACAAAGAGTTTTCAAGTACAAAAAATGACCATCCAGTCTATCAACAGCTTGCTGTTCTCTAGTTTATCTTCATTTCATCTCCCAGGTTTTTTTTCAGACCAACTCTTAATATTTTTCCCCTATATAAGCAGAGTTATTTCACTCTTCAGCTGGTGCCTTTGAGTCATTCTTCGTTTTTCTCCCATTAGACTCATAGCTAAGGGTAAGTCTGAAAATCTGGCAAAATGTTGCAGGAGAGGGATGAGGCAGCTGAAGGAAAAGGTACGGCAGAAGGCAGCCACATGCCGAGGCAATCCTTACTGCTGTAAGGGCAGACAGGCAGGAGTCAAGCCCCAGCTTTTCTTTTCACACTCGCTTCTGAAGGGAAATTGCTGTCTTCTTTTATGAGCAGCCGAAAGGAACCCACATCTCACCAGGCCGGGGGTCCAACCTTGGAAAAGGGTAACTCACCCCTTGCAGAGTACACTGCTTCTGGTGGAAAAGCATCAACAAGCACTTTTTCCAACAGGAGCATGCCTTGGAAACACATAGGTTTTCATCTGGGAACTGCCTGTTGGACAACAAATTACATTTCTGCACCAGGCTTTGTGTTTTTGCACTGCTCAGCTTCCAAAAACCACAGACAGAGTTTGACTCAGAAAAAGACTTTTTCTTTAGGAGGGCCAACTAAGACAATCAGGGGAAGCAGCTGAACACATGGGATAGGTTCTCTGTCAGTGAAAATTAGATGCCTACTTCTGAAGCAGACATGGAGAGCCTCCCTTCACAGGTGGTAGAGTGGAGCAGTGCATCCCACCTCCTCCTCGTGCCAGCATGTGAAACAGCTCACATGACTCCTGCTCTAGGAATGCCTGTTCCTTAGCAGTGATTATAAGGAGAGCCTGGATGAGTAGCTCTTCTGCTGCCATCTGAAGTAGAAAGAAGTGGATTCATTACTTTGAAAGCAGAAATAGAAGGCTTTATTTCCTGCTGGTTTCCTCTTTCTGGTGGCAGTACAGAGAGAACAAAGCCAGTATGGTGTCTGATTTTCTCTCTGAGAGCTGTTTTATCTCCTACACCTGTGCCCAGATTTCAAGGGTTACACAAGATACAATGCTGTGAAAAATCAAACTCAAGCTTCCTTCCAAATTGCATTCCTATTGGGCACTAGCCAGTACTATACATTCAAAACACTAATGACCCCCAAAGGCACCCTACACAAAGGAATGTGAAGTGTTTTCCAAAGGAATCATCCAAGAATACCAGTAGGTGCAAACCAGTTTGTCTTTTGTTAAAAGGGAAGACGTTTGGGCAATAAATGCAATAGAGCAACTTCATTAATAACATGAGCACAACACTCTGATGAGTCACATTAGTCTTGGAAAAATCTCAGTCTTCCAGACATGCTGCCATATGGAGAGATGTTCTCCAGGACTATTTTGCTCACTAACTCTTGCAGTACCCTCCCCAAAAATTTAGTAGCCATAATTACACTGGGACATGAAAGGATTTATGCCAGTTTGAACATCTCTTATCAAGCCCCTCACCACTGAGGTGGATTTCATGTTCTTGAATTCCCTGGACTGTTTTTATCACTGAGACTAGCAAGGCTAGGAAGAAATCGGGGTCTTAGCCTTTACCACCCTGTACTGTGTTTGGACCCCAAAATCTGCATTCCCTGGATGCCAAACAGCATATTTATAGCCACTTTGGCCTTACTGCAATTGCCTGTAGCTTAAGGATATATATTTCCCTTGCCCTCATCCCCAGCTGAAATATCTTTTGTGGCTTTCACACATCTCTCCATTACCGTATCATTTGGCAGGATTAGGATGTGAGGATGTTTCATGCCTGATGCAGAAAAGTATCTGCTTTGAATTTTCAGCCAGCCATGATCTGTTAGAGGATAGAATTCTCATCTCTGAAGCCCTGGGGCCTCAGCATAAGCAAGGTAATGTAACAGATTTTATTAGCCATTTCAGAAAGGTAATCTAACACTAGATTAGCATTAAATGGTCCAGCAAAGTAGACACATGAAGGCATCTGTAAACATCATCCCGTGCCCTTGATTGCACAAATATCTGGTTTTTAGGCAAAGAGGCAGTATTTTGTTTAGATGCTCTGAGGCACCTATTTGCTTTGTACACAAACTACTGAGTGCTTAATGTCTTGGTAAGTTCTTTCCCTCATCAAACCAAAAATTACTTGATATATCCTATGACTTGCTAATAGGTGACTAGATAAAGCTAAATTGTAAAATGATCACTGCTGGTCTCTTGCTGAATACATGGCTTCCCTAATATGAGAACTGTGATCAGAAAATAATCTGCTACTGAGAAGGCAATCTGAATCCCCTTTGGGGAACAGGCTGCAAGAATACAGCACTGAGGACGATATATTAGCATTTCAAGAAGAGCCTGGAATCAGTACAGAGGGTGCCACAGAGGAATAGCTAAAATTTCTTTATCTGCTAATATTTCTGGGAAAATTGCAATATTGGGAAATTGCAAAAAGACCAAACGCCTTGCTTAAATTGAATTGGATCTGCAGTTGTGCATGACCTGTTCAGAGCCTACAGTATTTGATTTTCTCCAATTAAAAGTAGAAATTTCAGCCCTGGATAGGGCTCCTTTGTCAGTGCTGGTGATGAATATTAGGGTAAAAATTAATACTGAGGTCAGTATTTTCAGAAGCAAACATTATGTTTGAGTGACCCACTAGAGACTCCTTACAGTGGTTTAATTTAATACAGATGGGGCTTCCATCACTTACCCATCATATCTTGGATGATAACTCCAAGAATAGCCTCAGAAGCTTTGTCAAAAGATGCCACAAGGTTTTTTGGTTTGGTGTTTCTGTTGTTGTTTTTTTTAATGTGCAATATATATCCTTCACGTAATATCTCAGAAGTTTCTTCCATGAAAACAGACCAAGCAATTACAGGGATCTGCACCTGTTTTTCATAATAATGAGGTGTTGTAGGGATTTTTTATATAGGATGAAATACTGCATAATAGAGAATTTTAGGATAGTAAACAAAGGAGCTTAGGCAACTTTCTAATGAGCTTGAATGATTTATAGCTTCTTGGGCTCTAGAGACATACTTGAAACTCCGATGACTTTCTGCCGTAGGCACAGTTAATAAAACTTGAATTTCTAATCTTGCATTTTCCCCAAATAAAAGTTTTAACTAATCAAAACATCCAGCTGATATACCAAAGCAAATACACTATTGAGTGCTCCAAGTATTCACAAAGTAAGACACCTCAGGTTACACAGAGCCCTCTGAAAAACGCATCAAAAGCATGTACCAAATTGTTCCCATTTTCCTTCTGAGTGAGAGATATGTTCTAGTCACCTCGCATTATGAGTAAGTCTCCTGGATGCTATACAAGAAAGAAAATTATCAAATACACATATAGTGTCTTTTAAATGGAAACAAACATTAAGAAAGAATTACTTTGGGGGGGAAAAATTAAAGCTTGCCAATACTTTTTAAAGGTATTGGCTGTGTCTTCTACTACGGCGCTGCTTTATGTCCCCATGCAAACCACTGAGTGACCTTTGGCATCTGCATGTGGCGAGATGTGAACCCTGGAAAAGGCTCCCGGTTGAAGATACAAGACAGAGGCTGACTTCATGTGGAGTTCCTGACCCATTCTGGGGCACCACCATGGAATGGGCATTGGTAGAGCCCCAGCCTGATGCTCCCTACACCCCATCCTTGGTTGTCAGCATCTCCTTGGAGCACACTGCCCATGCTCCCTGGCAAAGCAGCCAGCACAGCACTTTGCTGTCCCTCTAAACAATTATTTTCCAACTGGCAATGCACTTGGGGCCTTGCCAAAGCTCTCCTATACAGAATGGCTCAAAACCCTCCCAACATTCTACCTTACTGCATATGCAGTAGCTCTCCTGCTCTCTCTCAAAGGCCATACCTCTTTCAACAGAAAAAAAAAGATTTATTATTTTAGCAATAGAAAGCTATAATAATAGGCCAATGAAAATAGCTAAATTTGTAGCCACTTTGCTTAGCAATTACACATGTGACAAATTCATTTATCTGCTAGTCCAGCGGCTTAATTTACATCCCCAGTTAACAGTTAATTCTGGAAGTGCACTTCACTTCAAGAGCAGCAGGGAGAGCAAAGGCTGGACCCTTTTGAAAGAAAACCCCCTTTTAATAAATACCTCTGCAATTAATTATGCAACCAAACCAGCCAGCAGCAAGCAACAAGAGTGAAGAGGGAAGACATCACAATATTTACATGTGGAAATAAAACATCAGTGTGGTAAGAGGCAGATGATGTAGCTGACAGAAGATGTGAGACAGAAACCAAGCTAATATTCACAGGAGTTCAGGTGAAGGAGATTTAAAACGTCACTTACTAGGAGAAGGCTGATGAAATTAATTGGAAGAGATAGCAGCACTGTTTCTGCATCAGGAGAGCAGAATTTTTCAGTGTCTGTAATAAAATGATGACTTATAACTCTTCAGTGAAGAAAATTTACACACTGACCAAGATTTTGGTAAGGTTTAGATCAGGTCAGGGATTTCCTGATCATATTTTGTTTTTGTCAGAAAGTGTTGACTCATCAAAACTGCATCTGTTATTTACCACTAAAAGTTTGAATGGTGTTTATTGTTGTCTGGATTCCTCAGGTCCTGAATGAAACCTCTGGTCAAAAACAAGAGGGGTGCAGAGCAGAACCAGCTGCTAAAGCACTTGCCTGCTGTGTAAGAGACCAGGATGCTGAGCCCAGGCTGACTCAGGCAAGTAGGAAAGCTGAATTTCAATGTGTAACATGCAGGCAAAAGACATTGTCACAGTACCACAGTGGTGTCTTGCTCAGGGTCTAAGTGAAAAGGCACAGTGTCCCACTTGCTCTCTGCATGCAGAATTAGAAGGTTTCCTAAATCCTAGTAAGTCACAAAGAATGGAAAAACAATCCCTTGTGTGGTGTTCTTATGCAGAGATGGACCAAAACCCAAAAGCAACAGCAGACTTACTTGCCCAGTAACTTTAGCAAGTCAAAGGAGGGGGTCTCCACTTCTCTTTATCTCTTTTTAAATTAAAGCCATAGTTCCCATTTTGAGAGGGCATCCAGCAGCAACCACTAGCTTTTCTATAGTTTGTTTGACTGTGCTGTGTCTCATAATTCACCAAGCATGGTGCTAAGATGTGCTTCAAACAAGCCAAGGGCAATAGCCAGCAGATTTTCAGCACAAAGACAGCATTTTTTTGGCATATGGATGAACCACCACAAGTTCAAAATAAGCATTGAAAACGTTTGTCCTGTTATTTTACCAACCCCTGCATCCTACATGACACTAAATAATGTGGTTTTGCACACATGTAGCTGGCTTTGGCTCCCCTCAATCTATTAGGATACAAATACATGGCATCACATGATATTGTACAGGTATCACATCTCATCATATCAGAGATTCATGCAGAAGTGATCAGACCTGTTGTTTCTACCAAATTTGAGAAGCCTGGGGAGTGGGCTAAAGGAATCCACACAAACCTCAACAAGGACAAGTACAGTCTTGGGCAGCTGCGGGGAGACAACCCCATGACTATCGCTGTGAGCGGCACTAACGGCGAGGAATGGCACAACAAGTTCAGGAGGAAAGCAGTAGTAGTAGTTTAATTAATTATAATCATTCTTTTATAACAGGGTTCGCAAAGAGTGTGTTGAATGGCATAAGACAATTGGGTGCTTGGCCATCCACCCTTTGAGGGGATTGGTCAAGCTCTAAGACACTTATTCCAAAATATTAGAAAGCTAGAACCATAACAATCTTGCATAACAAACTCAGGTGCAAGATAACGAGTTAGTTTACAAAAACCCATAGCAGTGTTTTTCATAGCTTCTGTGAGAACTGCAAAGTTCTCACAGAACGCTGCAGAAAGCTGAAAAGTTTCTCTACCAAAGCTTTTCAGCATCCACACATGACCATCTCTGCCAGCCGAGTTGCTGCCCTGCTGAAACACAGATGGGGCTGGGGCAGACAAAGCTGCACCAGAGGCAGTGTGGACTCCTATTCCAAGGCAAACTGCCCACTGGGGTGCCCCAGAAGATCCAAGAGGCTGCAGGAAACAATATTTCCTCCACTGGGGAATGCTGCTGCTGGTAAGGGTGCAGAGAGCTCCCCCAGCCAACACTCCTGTCACTTTGTGACCTCTTGTTTTTTCATGAGGCGTTAGGAGTCAAACACTGCAAAGATAATTTGTACACTGAGACTCAAATCACCCGAGGGAAAAAGAAACAGGCTTAAACTATTGCATGAATATGAAATTTCCTGGTGCAATCTAGACAGTTGATCACTTCTGGGGCTAATCACACTTTACCTATTACTGAGAGAAAATTTTAAAGAGAGATACAGTAAAAGGGTCTTGAGAGGCGGCCTGATACGACTAAGCCCAACAGCTGCCTCTGAAAAAGAGAAATATTTGGCCATGACGCTGGGGACAGGACAGTGCAGATACCCATCTGGAAGTTTTAGCACAAAATCAAAGCCTTCTTGTGAACAGGAACAACAGGAGCACAAAGTTGCTTTATTTCATGATCTAGAACGTGTGGTCTCTTAGCATTGCCCTTGTTATTCAGACTTTGTACTGCCTAAGGATAACTTTTGCCAGACAGTATAAATCCTTTCCTGAATGACTCACAATCTCTCAAGGTATAATTACTGTAACTGAAAAAAAAAAAAAAAAGGAGAAAAAGATTTAATTTTCGATCTTACAAGAAAAATGTTCAAGCTGAGATAAACATATAAAGAAAAAGTTAAAATCACAAGACCCAAATCCTCTCATGCAGCCAGATTTGACAGACATCATGTGAGATAAGATCATTGAGAAGAGAATTATCAGAGGAATTTTGTCAACCAACTGGAAATGAATTCCATCTGAAATCATTCTAATTGGCTGTTTTAATAGAAGCAATAAACATTTTAGGGGGAATCTGGGTTTAAAAACAAAAATGATAATTTATTGAGTCTATATAGATTTTCCCAGCTGTAAATCACTGATGCATCAGATAATACTTTGCAGTTTGTCTTGAAAAATCACACCAAGTAGAAAATACAATTTTTCTGTGTTATCAGGGGTGGCAGAGGCAGCTGGCTCTCTCCTTGTAATGCTTACTAACATAACTCCATAATCACCTCACTGAGGACTGAACCTCAGCTCTGAGGGCTCTGTCTTCTAGTTGATAGTTTCTAAAAGCACAGGGAAGATCCTCCCTGGGTGGAATTTGCATCACTAATTATTATGGAATAATTAGGAAGAACAGATGCTGACTTTTGAACTCACTAAGCCTTGTAAAATTCCCAAGGGCTTGGAGTTTTAGTATCACTGAAATTTTGCTTTCTTTCATATGGGAACTGGATTGCTGTCACCAAGAACCATGTGATGGTATCAGGATTACAGTGACCCACCATGTAACCTAAGTTGCACTGACCCATCTAAATACTCAGAACTAATGCATCTCTCCTGGTGATTTTTTTTAGACAGACTCTACAGTTTAATATTTTAATAGAGAATATCTATGAGTCAATAATAGGGCTTTCAAAGTATTATAAATGACAGAGTATTCTTCTAAAATACAGTGCAATTTTTAAGAGATGGATTTTATTTTTTTCCAGTGTAGACAGACACAAATGAAAGGTTTTGAAAGAACACAATCCTTTTGTAAGTTAAGGAAGACTTGCCAACAGTGAGTTTTGCTGTACTTGGAAATAGTATATTATATTAAGTATATCTTACAAGCAAGAAATGCCTTTACAGATGTCAAAAATTGCCCTGGAAAACTTAATTAAAGAAGCATTTGCAGATTCAGATGAAAAACCTAATTCAAGTTCCTCTACAAGCCACTGAGTAACCACCTGTTTATGACACCAGCAGAGTTTCATGTTTTCCTCAGACATGGAATTGTAGACTCACGGAATGGTTTGGGCTGGAAGGGACCCTAAAGCCCATCCAGTCCCACCCTCTTCCATGGGCAGGGACACCTTCCACTATCCCAGGTTGCTCCAAGCCCCGTCCAGCCTGGCCTTGGACACTTCCAGGGATGGGGTAGCCACAGCTTCTCTGGGCACCCTGTGCCAGGGCCTCACCACCCTCACAGGGAACAATTTCTTCCTAATATCTAATTTAAACCTAGTCTCTCTCATTTTGAAGCCATTCCCCTCCTTTCCTGTCACTACATGCCCTTGTAAAAAGTTCCTCTCCATCTTTCTTTCTCTCCTTTCAGCTTCTCAACTTAATCTGGGAAATAAGAAGAGACTAAACTAAGGATAAATCTCAGTTTCTGTGCCGCTTTGGGATCAACACTTACAAGCAGCTCCAGAAAGTCCAAATCAGTGGCTGGGATCAGCAGAGGTCACTGGTACCTACGTGAAGGGAGAATCAGGACAATTTAAACCTAATTCCCTTTGGGGAAAATCTGAACTTCTCCCTGGCAGCAAAACACTTAACAAAAGTAGGAAAACCGAGTACACTGACCTGACACCCAGTGAGACTGGTCCATTCTTCAGTGGTAAAACTGCTCATGAAAGGTAGTGGAAAAGAATTACAACAAAGAGCAGGAGAAGGTGGTTCTGGGGAGAGTTCTCTTGGCCCAATGATGCTTTCCTTTAGGCTACTCCCACTGTCAGTTGGCAGAAATTAGCTTCTTTCTGAAAATTATCACAGACCCAAATTCCTTTCTTAGAGGATCCTCTCTCGACAGATTACACTAACAGTGTAAAGAGAAGAGCTTCTAAACCACTCACAAAGTGGCTGTAAAAGATATTGCCAAAAAAGATTTGGCAAAGCAAATATCTGTGCACTTGTAATGGAGCCACAGATGCTTTGAAATCAATTTGTCATTGATTAAAAGGGGACCTCTGCCTCTGGAAAGTCTGGATCAGTAAGTCTTGACTCCTATTGCTCCAAGGTTGCTGCAAGGCTGCATCATTTACCTCTTCAAGTTATCAGGATTTTATGAATTAATATTATGGCTTCTTTGTAACAACTGCAGAACAATTACAAACTAACAGCAAAATCTATACAAGGCCAATCTTGATCCTGTGTGGGAAGCTAACTCCTACCAGCCCAACCCTAACCTGAGAAACTCCAGACAGTTTCAACTCTATTCCTTATCCAGGAACCCACGCTGCTCCCAGGCTTAGTTTTACCCTTACTAAGCAGCTGCCTCAACAGCCTCATCTTCTGCCTGGCCAGGGGTCCTCTTCTGAGCCCACACATCCAGCAGATCCCAGCTTGGTCTCTGGGCTCCAATTGCAGAAATATAAATAAAAGAGTCTTTTGCAGAAACCTCATTTCAGTGCCTAACAACCTTTTACTGGGCGGGTTAAGCCATGCATGGGATCACAATCAAGGCAGATAATTGAGTTTGTGGAACTAATTTCATTTATTGGGATTAAATGTCCCATTTTAAAAATACAATTTCTGCCTTGTTTTTATATGCAATAAATCTATGAACAAAATAAAATTATCCAAACACTCGTATTTCTATCACTCTCTTTAAAGTAGTACTTAGACATTTGCATACCTCCAAAGTTTTCAGTGCCACCTCTAACTCACAATTTTGGATCACATGGTTCTAGGTATATTTCCTAGATATACATATTTCCTAGAAATACATGCATCTGTATTTTCTCTCTGCACAGGGGCTTCAGGAACAATCGGTTTTCTGGTTCATTCACTGAAGCACAAAAATACAGAGTGAAAATAAAAATTACAAAGATTCCTGGATCAAACTTTTTTCTCTGCAGAAAAAAATCTCCCCACCAAGTCATTTCACTTGACATTCCATTTGCTCTGTAATGAAATGCTTTGTTCCGCATGCTTGTGTGAAAAGGAAAGGAAATACTAACTCTTAATAAAGGAGCAGATGAGGAAAACCTCCTTTCATCCAGGAGTTTTGACCTCTGTGGGGTTGACAGCACTCTTTAGGAGGGAGCTGGGGAGGGTCTTCAGTACCTACAGCCACCACATTCCTCCCCGGAATGGGAAGAGACCAGGAGAGAGGGAGTGAGAAAGACTCCCTGCACTGTGAGTAGGACACTTCACTAGAAGCTGCTACATCAACTGCAGTGAGTGTCTGCTGATCTGCTGGAGAAACAGTGCCAGAGGGACAGACTGGGGACACCTCACCTGAGATCAGCTTCACAGAATCACGGGATAAGCTGAGCTGAAAGGGACCTACAAGGATCACTGAGTCCAACCCATGGCCCTGCATAGACACCCCAACAATCCCACCCTGTGCCTGAGAGAGTTGTCCAAATGCTCCTGGAGCTCTGGCAGCCGTGGGGTTTCCAGGGGCACCTATTCCAGTGCCTGACCAGCCTCTGGGGGAAGAACCTTTTCCTAATGCCCAACCTAAACCTTCCCTGACAGAACTTCAGGCCATTCTCTTGGATCCTCTGCTAGTGACAACAAACGGAGCATTTAAGCCAAGCAAGAAACCAGCCTGAGACTTGCTAAGCTGAGTCAATACACTATTTCTAAACTTCACAGCAGGGTATTTGCTGTAGGAGTTTGTGTGTCTCTGTCAAAGAAAATCAAACTCAACTTTGAGGTGGCTGAAACTGCACTTAACATTTGCCCAAACTATGGTTGTCAACCTGTCTTACACAGTCACTTAATCCTGCTGAAAATCCACAGTAGAAAATCCATGTGAGAGGCAGTATCTAGGAAATAGAGGAAGACAGGCACATGCAGCCACAACCCTGTAAAAGGAAGTGTTGTCAGGAGTAGAACATCCAGGCAAGTCACTGACAGCTCCCTGTGAAGCTCATATTTCCCAGGAAATTTTAGTCAAAGCTCTGTCACTGCTGACCTCAGCCCTCAGCTGTAGCCACCGCTAGAACAGGATGGTCTTCCTCAGTGGAAGAAAAAAATAATAAAACCCAACACCTAAAGATTTGCCATTATGCCAAACACCAGTTAATGTCTGGTCTTTCTTCTGGCTTCTTCTACTGCCTTATTGCCAAACAGTTTTTCACTGCCCAAGATTTACAAGTTTCACTGTGTGGACAGACCATGTTTTTTCAGACTGTACTATGCGATAGGTGCTGTTCCCTTACAGAGAATGTTGCTCTTTATAGGAGCTGAACACACACACAGTGGTCACAGTGGGCCTGATTGCCACAACTTTAATGACAGCACTCAAAAAAAGTTTTGAAACTTCAGCTCACAGCATTAGGAAATTACATTTTCATTAAAAAGGAGTTTCTAACATCCATGATGATGAAGGAAAACCTAGAAATGTAATTATCTCATATCCCAAGAACTTCACCAAAAGGCAATGAAATTAGATTGATCCAACAAATCACTTCACAGTACTTACAGCAGAGCACAACATCACCACTCGTAATTTCTCTTGGCAGCCTTGTCTCCTGATCAGTCAAACCTCTCACATGGGAAAAGTTCTCTGAATTCCCAAAGTGCACACACAAAGCTCAGAAAAATCAGGAACTCGGAATATATTTTTTACTTTCATCTCCTACACACACACACATTTCATGTCTGCCTGCACCAGCAGCTGAAGATAACCTTTGGATAACATTTGCAACTTGCATGCTAATGTCCCATCTATTTCTCATTATATGTCCTCACTGTGTGTTCTTCTATTCACAGCAATTATTCAGATTTTTTTGTCTTGTTTTACCGGCTCTCCCTGTGCACACAAACAAACCAAAGAAACTAGCAATTCCAAGAGGCATTTTGAAACTCTTATCTCAGCCTCCTCCAGGCAGAGTCCCCCTCCTCAGATTTGCCCACTATTAAGTGTCTTATGGCATTACACAGCATGAAAGTGCACAGAAAAACTGGGAGCATTGTCTTTATTTTCCATTGTTACTGTTCCTTCAGCAGTGAGAAATTAGAGGGCACATCCAGCCAATTCTTGACATACTGACAATTATACAGTTGTTCATCTGAACCACAAAAGAGCACATTTTGAAGGTGCTTTTGTTTTGTGCAATATAAAGATCACTACATGGTATTTTTTCATAATGTGCTCTTAAAAAAACATCTTTCCAGGACACTGAGACTTCAGTAGTAATTTTGTGATGCAGATTTTTTCAGAAAAGAAATTACTTAAAGAGTTCATTTTTTTTTTTAAAGAAAGAAGTATCAGAAAAACATTCCCTACAATTCCTCTCTACACATAGTATTTAACTCCTTTCTACACACAACTTTTAGGTCAACAAGTCGAATTGCTCTGACAACTTGTGAGGCAGTGTTTAAATTCCTATTCCTTGTAAATGGCACAAGATGAGTAAAAAGTTTTTGTTACATATATATGAATTTAGAAATTCAATTAATTCATTTAGAAATAGCCTATTATTTACTAATGTATAAATAACCACTAAGCTTTACAAGCAGTGTGTATCTTAATGAAAAGAAAGTATATCAAACCCATCCCATTAAAACACTGTAGGTTTCACAGAGCTCTGTTTGCTCCAGAAGATGGGCTCCTCATGAAGAATTTTAAATCAAACTCAAACCAATGCTACAAAACCTCAAGAGTGAAAGGGGCACAAATACCAGACTTCTCTCCCTGTCTTAAATTCTGCACATCTTGGGTAATTTCCACATCCAAACTAAAAGGGAATGACTTTTTTTCATGAGAGCCTTCATAACATTGCAAGATCGCAGCAGACTGCGTTCTCAGCTCACTGCCCTTAGGAGGACTTTGGGAGCCCCAGTTCAGCAAGGTACTTTTGAGCAGTAACAGCTGCACTGAAGCAATGCTGGGGTGTGTCTGAGCCTGCAGGGCTCCAGCAGAGGAGGCAAACCTGATGTGACACTATCCCCTGCACAAGAGGGAGGTGAGTGCTGCTTCCTACGTGGGCGAGCAGCAACCTCATCTAGGCCAGCAAACTGGCCAAGAGGAAAGCAGCAGGCAGAGAAAGCAGCTTGGATGCCTCATCTGGTCTCATCCCACCACAGCTCTCAGATACTCTTGAAGCATCCTGTTGTTTGGGATTGCCAGGTATAACAGGCACAAACCTGTCAAATGGAGGGGTCTGATCATCCTCCTCTGCACCTGCTCCATTCCCTCCATTTCCCAGGAGCCTCCTGCCCTGGCATCAGAGGGGGCAAATGAGCACTTACCTAAACACTTTTTTTCTGACAACTTTCCCATTTTTCAGGTAAAATTCAATGCAGAAAACCCATCTGAATGAACATCATGGCATAGGATGAAATAATATAAATGCTTATTTATTACATTTTTCTCTCTCCTCCCTTTTTGATAGGTCTGTAAAACTAATGATCAATATACTCATTAAATAGCTGCACACCTGACCCAAATACAGTATCAAGTGAAATATATATGCAATAAAATCTAAAGGATTATATAGTTCTGAGAGATGAAGACGTAGGCTGTCAAGATTCTACCCCATCCATCTCCCAGAACCCTACATATTGATATCCATTAGCCCTCACAAACATTACCAGACAAGAGCAGAGTGAAAATCTGTACAATAGAAAACCAGCACCTTGCTCAATATTTCCAATTAAAATCATCGGTAAAAAATAAAATGTATAACCGCAATGTGAATATACAAACCTGGATATGTTGCTTCATAGAAAATGATAGTTACAGATTAAAAGATAAATATCTCTCCAGATGCAAAACCAGAACCATTTTTAGTATTATTCCCACAAGATCAATACTAATCATGCGCTGTAGCCAACCAGGAATAGCTGATAACAGTCAGGAAGTGCTAGATTCAATTCTGCTTTAGTGACAGCAGTGGTAAGTCAGTAACTTCAAATGGCAGTTTTTTAAAAAATCTAATATTTAGAGAGGCATATAATAGGAACTCATTTTTAAGTCAAGATTTTAAGCAGATATAAAAACAGAACATGGCCCTAGTTACCCTTCAAAGGATATTTTTGCTTGGCTTTACCTCAGCACCGGGAGAGAAAATCTTTGTCTGGGGTACCACCATCAAGACCTACCTGGCATTTGCTGACATGAAAAAGGTCTACCAAATTAGAAACATGGAAAGAATTAAAATGAAAATTTTCCAAGGCAGGTACATTTCCTCAGATGTGCCATGGACATCTGTGGGGAAACTGTATCCTCCAAGGAGCAGTTCAGAGCCCACTGTGGCCTGGTTTGGTGGGCAGTGGGCAGAGCCTTGTTGCCCCGACTGCCACTACTCCTGTTTGCTCCTGCTGCAGTCCCTGTGGATCATCCCAAGCCTGGAGCTACAGCATTTCGCATGTGCTGCTTGAGGGCTGCATGAGCACAGCATGGCCCTTGCACACCAATACCAGTATCCACCATTCCTGGGTGGAAGCCTCCCTGAATTTGCCAAAGAGGCCTTCGATGCTCACCAGAACCTTTTGTGCTGAACCTGCTGAGAAATTCCTCTGTGCACCCTGACTCCTGTGCCAGCTCAGTTTGCTGACAACAAAACCTGGCTGCTGCCTCTGTGCAGCAGCTTTGATAGGAAGCAAATGTGGCAGGAGGGCTACAAGCTGCTGCAGTACCAGACTCGTCAGTACAGAGCGTTTTTGTGTGCCCCAGAAAAGACAGAAAGGTCAATGAAGGTGCAATGGAAAGCTGAACATCTTGTGGTTGCTGTTCTAACACTAAATTTCTACAAATTTATGTGCCCACACTAAGCACAGATAAGACAAGATCTGGTCCCAGGTCATGTACAAATAAAGACAGAATGAGTGAGATTAATGTGGGGAGAGTAGCAAAGATCAAGGCACCAGGACTCTTACATACATATTTGCACATGCTTGGAATGTCTCTCAGTCATTACCCTCCCTCTGTATCTCTGGATTCTAATGCTCAGAAATTCTCAAAAATATGAAAACAGAAGTATTTGAAGGACTTTTTTTGAAAGGCCAAAGCAACTAAAAAGTATTCCAGTTTTTGACCACATATCTGTGTAGGCAATATTTACTGATCACTACTGTTACTCAAAGTTTTCCCACTGTATGATGATGTTCAGGTTTGGCTTTTGCTCTGTCAGACCACTCCAATTCAGACTGACATCTTCTGTGAGAGATGTTGTACACAGTAGCCTTTCTGTCTGGAGGAAGAAAGGGGACTGCAGTTTTAATGGTGTGGTTATTTTCAAAATTAAGTGGGGTGGAGGTGGGAGGAAAACTGTTTTAAGGATTAAAAATAATAACAATTAGTGGGGAAATAGTTTTCTTCCCGGCAGAAAATTCTGTCGTCACCATACCAAAGACTATGGGTTCAATATCCTGCAAAACACCACTATGGCAGGGACACACAGCCCACCTAAATTTGTCAAAGATATATGAAGTTTTGGAAATAAAGCACAGTGATTTAGGAGCAATCTAACTTCTAATTCCTGACCAACTCTAATTAAAAAACCTAACTAGCTCCATAGGAGACCCAGGTCCAACAGAAATTTTTAAAATAATTTTATGCTACTGATACTGTAGCATGAATGATGGCTTTGCTAATAATCTCATCTCAAACATTTGATGTAGACCTTAATTTGCTAAAGCCCAAAGATGGGAGCTCAGAGTGGGTATGTTCCCTCAACCAGTCTTCACTGTGCTGCAATATGCAGTCACAACCTTGTAAAACCTGCCTTGTTGTACCATCAAAAGAATTACATTCAGACCAAAATATATTTCTGAGTTTACACCTGACTACCTTCTGGACTTTTAACTACTCCTTGCCTTTCAGGCTTTTCTTCACAGCCCAGAGATGTAGTTTCCTTTTGTTCCCAGCCTGAAGTTTGAACATTGATCACTTGTCTCTGGGAGCTGGGATGCACAAAAAAGTCTCTAACAGGACTTTGCACGTATGAATGTACAAAACCACTCTGAAAAATATACTTAATGAATAAAGAAAACTGTTGAAGCATCAGCTTTCCCATACAGCTGCAGATTAAACTTCTCAACATAAAAGCCAGTTTAGCCAAGTTTTTTGGCAGCAGAGACACAACACTGCTTTCAAATACTCCAAGTGCTGAGTGCTAGCAGAGCCCCAGGATATGGTGCATTCCAAGCATCCATTCCACACTGGGCAGCTGGACACAAAATACCTCAGCCCTACCAAGGGCTGCGGGGCCATCATCCTGTGAGAGACTGTCCAGAACTCCTGAGTGCACATGGGATTAGTCACACGGGCAATGATGCAAATCACAATTCAAGTGTTTCCATCCAGATGAAATATAAGCAGTGAAATCAGAGATTTAATATGTCTGGGCAGCATTGCTTCCCAGTCACTCGGCAATATGAACCATTTCTGAGGCATGAAATACCCGACTGACCTTGAAGGGAGGGAGCTGAGGATTTATGTACAGGAAGCAACCCAGAACACCTCACCACGGCTGAGTTTTATTTTGACTCTTGGAAAATTTAGCAGATCCCTCACATATGATAGCTGCTGCCTCCATTAAATGCTTCAACAGCAAACAAATCGTTTGGCCTGCCATGAAAACTCAGAGCAAACAGCCATAAAGAATAGATCTCCATTTAATTGTCAGAGATTTTCAATATCATCAGGTTTTGAATGAGTCATATCTCTGTGTTGTAGCTGGTACAGGACACAAGATGATGTAAAAATGAGCTGGAAGGCCCAAGGTAAGAGTCCCAGAGGGTGTGTGACCACCCCCGGACAACCAGCTACTGGTGGCTCCAGGCAGTAGGTTCCCAAGGGCTGTGCAGGCCCCCCAGAAAATAAACATCTCACATCAGTGCCCATGCAGACGGGAGAGCTGCAAGCACATGGCCAGCAGTGCTCCACCTTTGCGTAAAAGGGAAGGAATGTCCCGAACACCTGGCAAACCCTATGGAAAAGCATTGGGAACTGAACAGTACGTGCAAAAAACCCACCTGCAGCAGTGGGAAAGGGGTAACAACAATGTGAGATGAATCTCTACCACTATGTCTTCGATGCTGCCATTTCTTTACAAGGGCGGCATGTCTGCCGCAGGAGGGAATCTTCAAGAAAACACCAATAAAAAGAAAGCTCCCTCCCTCTGTCTCCACTAGCAGGGTCTTCCTAGGAAGTGACAATTGACTCTGAAGCCAACTCAGTACTTAATTGGCACAAGGAGATATCAGAGGGAGAAAAAATGGCTGTATAGTGAAGTTGTTGAAGATGCTTTTAAGATAAACCTCAAAAAGAACAGAAGTCCAGAAAACAAAACCACCTAAAGAGGAGTAAGGGAAAAGGTTCCTAGCAATTTCCATGTTATTTTTCATTGTTAACTAAAAACATCCCAGAGCCAGAAGTTTTGTACTATTTATTCAGCTGCAAGAAGAGCTGTTCCGACTGAAGATTGCACAGAGCCCACCACAGGGGCATGCATCGGGCACTCGGATAAGCCCAGGAAGGCAGTGCCATCTGCAGGGCTCGGAAAGCACTCACGACTCTCATTTTTTTGAAAACCAGTGAAACAGTTGCTGCCGTGGAGCAGTGGTGAAAGAGCACTCCCCCTATGCACAGTGAGGGCTGCTCAACAAACGAAGTATGTTACATCTTCTGAAGGAAATTACTAAAACTGATAAAAGACCTTTCAGCAGCAAAAACAAGATAAGAGACATGTCACTACACAAGCAGCAAGAGACCCTTCAAAGTACTGAAGTGAGAGGATCGAGTTAATTTTGATCTCAGATTATCTGGTAAGTCACATCATCAGCATTTAGGGAAGTCAGGGCATGGCACTTTTATATTAAAAAGGGGGAAATATCTCCAGGGTTGAAGGAACAAAGATCTGGAATGGCCTCCCAGGGAGGGTCAAATCCGAAACCTCCAGGAAATCAGAAGCCTCCAGGACGAGGGACTGCAGAACACAGGGCTTGTAATAACAAAGAGCTTTATTTGGTGACTCAAAACATCTTAATGAGTTCTCTGTCTGTTTACATGCAATGTTTGCATCATAGAACAGATTTGGGAGGAGAAGGCATTTCCTGGAAAGGGGAAATTCACTTACTAGGCAGTGTTAGTATTGGAAAATGACTGGCTATATGGCTTCCACACCTCGAGCACAGACAAGGAAATGTTTACTGGTGCTTTTTTTTCCTGCCCTAACACACAGCTTTAAACTATTTGTCTTCCACCGGGCTTTTTTTCCAACTTAATTACCAAACAGTTTTTCAGCCTGCAGTGTATTTAGAGTCTAACCCCAAAAGAATGGGTCTTCTGTTTCTTTCCCATCTTAATACAAAAATAGAGAAAAATACATCTGCTGACATGTTGTTATCAGGAAAACATATATATTCATTCTGTATTCTACAGTCCACTGTCCAATTTTGCATTTCAGCTTTGTGCTGCTCTTCAGAGAATGTCTGAGATTCAGAGATCTTGGAATAGTGAATCAGGGCAGGGAAAAATTTCAGTACACAAATTCACCCACCTGAGAGCAGTGCCAAGATTACAGACCAAGCCAGAGGGCTGGAATAGTCAGTGTTCTCCAACTGCAAGGACTTGAAAAAGACTTCTCTATTAATTGCAGTTAAATACATTATGCTTGGCACCACACTAGGCTGTCCATCAGGCAGGTTACTGAATAACTGGTAAGATAAATATACCACAAACCTCTCATCATCTGACGCTTTGCCCATTCATAAAAGCCAGTCCAACATTTTTTAATATACTTCTGTGCAAAAACAATTTACTGTTAACTGAAGAACAGGGGCTTAGCTGAAAAACAGCAACGAAACAGGTCTGTTGCTGTGCTGGGCACCAACATCCCACAGTAACACAAGCTGAATAATTCTAGCCTACCAAGCTCTTTCAATTTGCAGAAAACCATTGCCTGAAAATGCTATTATTTTCCTGAAATCGGCATCTGTTGTTTTCAGTGTGAGCTATTCACTGTCAAAAACAGCATCTGAGCATCCCTGCTCTCTGTTTATGAGAGAATCACCGCCTCCACTATAACATTTGTTTACTCCCAATGCCAGAGCAACTGTGGCAGTGAGAGGTCAATACCCTGCCATAACATCTCATCACATTACCGGTGAATCATGAGAGGAGGTGCACATTACAGCTGACCTCTCACATGTGTTTGACTAAACACAGCCTTCCGAAAGCAAGTTTTGGTGGGCTGGGAGCAGCAAGCTCGACACGCCTTGTTGCAATTGCCTCTTGCTTATCTCCACGGGCAATTAATAACATCTCCCTTGGGCTCTTGATGGGCTGGGAGGTTGTGCTCTTGAACACTGCACAGTAGCTGAGATTTAATTACAGGGCCAGACTGCTACTTTCACAGCCCTGGCACTCAGGTGGAGGACTGGGGAGAGAGGAAGGTGGGTGACAGAAAGCTGCTTGGGGTCCTGTTGCCTGTTCCCACCATCCCACTGAAACACTGACTTGCCTTCCCATGCTGCAGTCTGTCTCTCCCACAAAATGGGAAAGAAACATGAGCTGTTGACGATTTCAGAAAGGCTTTTAAGCCATAAAAGCACCCATGGAAATTG
This sequence comes from Struthidea cinerea, assembly GCA_013397865.1. NCBI lineage: Eukaryota > Metazoa > Chordata > Aves > Passeriformes > Corcoracidae > Struthidea > Struthidea cinerea. The sequence continues at coordinate 485,786 of VZTI01004733.1, forward strand.
CTGCTGGAAACGTTTACACTCACAATCTTTGGAAATCAGACCCAGGCAGACACAAAACCGGGGTGCCCCTGTGTGCAGTGGTATCACACTCCTGCTGTATTCATGGGATCTGGGAGGAGCTGCAGTATTTTGGGGCAAGAATGGTCTTGGCTGTGCCTCTCTCCAAGCAGAGTTCATGAGTCCTGTGTCCTACCACCTCTTCCTCTGCCTCAGCAGAGAGCATGGAGGTGACAGTCTCTGGGGATTCAGTATTACAGGCTGAGGTTTAGCTCAAGCTTGGACACATTCTCCCTATCCAGGAAGAAATCTAACATGGAAGCGGGGATTGTTTTCCTGTGTGGCTTAGAATCAGCCACAGCCTTGTTTGCTGCTGGACAGAAATAACAAGGACTGGTAAAGAGTCCACAGTGCCTGAGGTCACTCCAGCCCATTGTCCCCTGAGAAGCACATGAAACATCAATGACCCTTTCTGGTGAGAGACAATCATTCAGGCCATCCACAGGTAAAAGCTGTTCATTACAAATTTCACTGGTGAATGCCCAAGCCCTCCTGCCACAGAGGTCCATGAACAGTCAGCAAGCATGACAGACAGAGAGAACAGGACTGGAATTCAACTTCCACGGGGTAAGGTGGGCCACATGAAGTTAAAGTTTTCTGAAGGCTCTTTCTTGTAAAATAAAATTTTAAAATACAAGCAAAAAGAAGTAATGTGAAATGTGAAAAAAACAACAACAACAAAAACAAAAACCCCAAAAACAACAAATACTAAACCAAACCAAAAAAATCCTGGAAAAACAAGAGCTCTGGGCTAACTGCAGATATTTACCACTAGCAAGATACTTTTCCATGCTGATTACACTAGCAATGACCATCATATTAGCACAGCAAAATGTCAGAATTATTATTACTTTATTTAATTATGTTACTATTGCAGATGTAGAGGGAAAACTTAATATTCTATTGCCCAAAGAGAAGATACAGGTTCTATGATGAGATCACACACATTCTGCTGCATATTGGGAATATCAGAGATTATAAAAGGAGGGCTGATGGATGGGAAAGCAAGGAGGAGAAAGATGTAACTAAATTAGAATGAGGTTAAAATATATTAATTAACGTTGAAAAATAATTTTGGAGCTGTAAAACCTTCTCATATTAACAGTTTTCAGTGTTACTATTTTGCCCAGCCTCAGGCAGCACTGATGAAAGGAAAAGTGGTTATTAAAAGAAAAAAGGCAAAGGAACCCCATTCAACACTCGGTCAGAGTGTAGGGAAAATGACAGGAAACATCCTTGGAGTCATGCCCAGCGACAGAAGAGCTGAAAGGGAGGCAGGCATGGCCTCACATGAACATCCACCTGCTCAGCTCTGTTCCGTAAATGCTGCTGGAAGTGTTCTCCACAAGCACAACACTTCTGTAGGCAAGAGCCACTCACCCCACAGTACCATTTTGAGAAGCTCTGAACAGTCAGTACCCTCTGTCCCTAGTGTTGTCAAGAGAGAAAGGAACAACAAAGACAAAAGAAACCAAAAAAACCAAAAACAAAAACAACACCAGAATTTGGCCCTGAACAGCAGGACATTAAAAAATAAACATTGTTTTGACAGGAGTCCATAGTCCAGCAATAGATAAAAAACTTGATTCTGTTTCCAGTTGCACAAAAGTAACAGTTTTGGCATTCGTGGAGTAATAAGAGTCTTAAGCTCACAGACTCAAATGAAGGATTCAACCCAGAATCCATAGTAGTTTTATCAAAGGAAGAGGAAAGGAGGGGAAAAAAACACAATGAAGAAGAAATCATATTCACACTTTGAAGATGCTACGTGAAAGTGAAAGAAAATTCATGAGGAAAAGGCAAACTGTAGACAGAGGGAGAGACGTGACTGACAATACAAACTGCATCAAAATGCCCCCTCTGCATGTCAAGAGAATAATTTGCCTGAAATCCCCTTAGTTTACTGTACAAGGAAGAAAATCACAACAGTGCTGAGATCTGCCCAGTGAATGGACCACATGCCAGGACCTGAAACAGCCCTCCTTCAAGCACTGTGCCAGTGCTAGAGAGCGGTGTCCTCTCTGGTCCCTGAGCAGGTCCCTCCATTCCTCTGCCACCTTGAGCTGGTGGCTGGACTTGTACTCAGCAAAAAAGACAGGCAAAAACGCAGCAAGGTGCAAAGTCTTGCAAGAAACCCAAATATGGATAAAGTCCAAGAACAACATTTGGCCTAAAAAGTGATGTCTTTTCCTCTTGAATGGAGGACTAGACATAGCTGTCACAAGCACTCTTGCTGCCCACAACACCCATCCTTACCAGAGAGCCTTGTTGAGTTTATGTATTGTCACTGGAGGATCCAAATATGACCTCGGCTCTTGTTTTCCCCAGAAGCTCAATAATTATCTTAAATGATTGATTTTTACATGCACTGAGTTCCCTGACAGTAGATCAGGAAACAGCTCAGAGTGGTTTTTCCTGCATGAAATCACATCATTATTACAAGAATGACTGAACCAGTTGGGTCACATGAAGTGCAGCAAACTTCTGCTAATTCCTCAGAACAGACCCATGAACCCAACATGAACAGTTGCTTCTTCCTTAAAGCTGAGCTGAGCTTTGCACCTCCTCTCCCTATTGCTTAAACATAGTGGGCCTGGCTGCCAAGCTGCTCAACACCCAGTGTAAATCAAACCCTTTTCTTCAAACTTCTAAAAGGACCTTCACTGATCCTCAGAGCTGAGGCCCTGAGGAAGAGCACCAGTGACTGGCCACCAACTGGGTGTGACACCATTCCCCACCACTCTGGTCCCAGACATCCAACCAGTCTTTGAAGCAGCAAACAATGCACCTGCCAAAGCCATGAGCAGCCAGTTTCTTCAGGAGAATTCCATGTGACATGGTGTCAAAGGCTTTACTAAAGTCTAGGTAAATAACACCCACATTTTGCAAACTGAGCTGCAGAAGTCAACCCTCTGCTTTTTTGGCCAACTCTCCCATTCACAGCTTTGCTGAGATTATTGATTTCTCTGTATTTATAGACTAAAGCTGACATTGCTTTGTAAAAATGAATTAAACGCCTGCTTTATTTCAGCTCATGTATAACTCCCAATAACAAAACGACCCAGAAGAATCAGAAGTATCTTAGCCATCAGTTACCCTGGTTTTGCTGTATCTCAAACTTCAGAATCACCTAGGACCATGTCTTCATCATCCAAGGCTTGGGGTTTTTAAAAATAAATTACATATGTTAAAACGTTTGTCATACCAAACTAAAAAAAAGAGAAAAAAACCACTGACATGATAAAACTAAGCAATATGACTCATGACAGACACCAGATGCAGCCTTATCACACTGGTTTAGCATTGGGGTAAACACACTGACAGCTGTAGAGACTCTCATGATCCATATTTATGTCAGCAATATCCAGACAGAATGGAACATAAGCAGTTTCTGAGCTGACATTTTCAGCCAGCTCCTCACAGCTGCCTTTAACTGGATCCAGAATTAAGTGTTGTCAGACACAGTGAACAGGAAATTCACTCTTCTGAAGGTATGCTAACACTAAAGAAAGATTACAAGCTTCTAAATGGCTTAAAGGTGCCTTCATGGGCTCTTTCCTAGCTATCAAAATACTTGGGAAGGCCTCTCCCCCTGCATGGCAGTTCACACAAACACTAACACACCTAAGCAAATTTACTTTCAGGACTAGCTCTAGTAAAGCCAATGGTGCACTCAAATTCCCAGAAGTGCTTTCATGTACAGGATCAGAAGCTCCAAGAGCCTTTTAATTTTTTAACAGAGGGGGAAGAAAATCAGAAAAAGTTGATTTCCCTAGAGCCACTTACCTTAGCCCTGGAATTGAACATGGAAACAGAGAAAAACCAGTACAAGATGCAGGATCAAAAGCTGACCCTGACAGCTTGCTATTGCTTGCTGAAATCACCCAAGCACACATAGGTCAACTGTTAATGCTGAGAAACATCCATGTATGAGGAGAAGACAACTTGTCTCTTTTTCACTTTTGTCTGGATGAATGACCAGGTCCTGAAGGAGGGTCTCCAAAGAACAGTCGCTAACAGAGACAGAACACGCAAACTTTACTCTGCAGCTCTCTGTCATTAACTCAGCAGTGCTGAGGATTAACAGTCTCATCACCACCGTCTGGAGCAGAGAAATGTACAGCCAACACTTACTTTTTCAGAAACATCAAAGTCTCAGGGCTCTGCACACAACGTATGCACATGCTTTGCTTTGCCATCAGCTTTTCACTGCTGCACCTGGCAGAGGCAAGAAAAAAGGAACGCAAATCCACAGCACCACTTCTCCAGCAAGCTCTCAGAAAAAGTCATAAGAGCTACTTGGGCTACTAATCAACTTGCCATCTGGCCAAGCAGGAGCTATGAAACTATGCAGAGATAAAATGGCAGTGGATGTTTTCAAACACGTGCAAATTTTTGAAGTTTGCATCCCCTTGTCTGGATAACCAGCTTCTTTTCTCACTTTCTTCACAGTCCTTAGAAAACTGCGCCCTTGCACTTCAGTAGACTCCCCATGAACATCCTTATAAATCCTCCAAGGGATGAGCCCAGGGCAGGGCCATCTCCCTACTCAATATGGAGTAACTGGAAAATCTCCCTTTGCATGAACACTGCGGGAAATCTGGAAATCTGAAAGTTGTATCTTTCATAAGCATTGAAGGCCCCCACAGACGTTGGAGGCCACTAATCCTGGCCACATAACAGGAGCACTCTCCAGCTGTAATGCACTGACCAGGAAACTTAAATCCCATTACTGACGGTGGTGGACTCTGAGGTAGTGGGGACTGACCAAACAGTCCGTAGGAGATGCAAAAAATTATGCATAGCTCATAGATCACTTAATCTACTTGAAATCCCAGCTTGTGATCCAGCATCACTTAGCTGCCTTTAAAAGCCAAGCTGTGTAGGATCTGAAGGTGTTGTCCTCCCTTGCCTACAGGTGGGTTGTGCACACAGCACCCCCACACTGTCTGTACGCAGGAAATTCAGAGGCTGCTTTCTCACCCTCAGCTGCACAGGCACACATGTCCTACTAACAGCTTGCAGACCTGCTTGCTTTCTCTTGCTCTGAGTTTATCTATTTCACCTTCAGAGCCTGCAGCTAATGAGTAGTGCCACTCTATCATTTTTATAGAGCCACTCTCCTGTGGGCCATTAAAATCACCCAGGGGCAGTCTCTCAACAGCTGGGTCTGTAGGGTCTGAAACTACCGCAGATGTCTGAAGACATGAGACTTTATTCCAGATTTGTTCACACTGGATTTACTCTATTTAAATTAAGTTTACTGACGCTGCTGAAGTGTTGCTCCAGATTCACATGGTGCACAAAGTGAAGCTTTTCAGGTAGTGATTCACACTGAGTGAGTCCACTTAGCTGTGAAAAACTCTATTTTAAATGACTAATTTCCATGACAAATTAAAAGCTATTTGTCGTACCACATCCAGGCTGAAAAAACATCAACTGTCTTAGGCATAATAGGAGAAGCCTCTTTTTAAGAGCCATCTTCCTTAGACTGGCATGGCAGAAGACTAGGAGAGAGTCTCACCTGTGAGAGGCTGCCTCCATTATCCCTGTAAAGGTCTGAACTCTTTATGACAGACCATAAGCAATGTCCTTCATCTTCTGCAGCTGCAGAATGCTCCCTCAGGATTGAGGTGCTGCTGGGGAATTCAGCAAGTTGGACTACAAAGGTCAGATGCTCAGCTGGCATAAATCACAGCTCAGCTGACTTTCATGGAAGTATAGGTGAAAATCTTGTTGGAAGAGATTCTTTAGCATTGCAAAGAACGGTGCCCAGGAAGAAGAATGTCAGCTGGCTAAAAGCAAATTTGTTCCACTGAAGTCACTGCCACATGCCTCAGCAGTTGATGGCAAAGCAGACAGTGACTGGCACGGATATACTCTGACCACAGCGTGCTCTGCTCTCAGATAGGAGTTTTGTTTGAGACTACCTATTGCTGAGTCGCAGTTTGTAATTTACTTCCTCCATCTTTTGGGATGGCAGAAGAACAGCAGCAGAGCAGTAAACAAACACACATGCAAGTTTATGTGATTCATATGCTTGAGGAGAGCGCAAACAGACCTAAGAGGACCAAGGCTGCGTTTAACCAAGCTCGACTCTGCCTGATTTCCGCAGGATGCTTCAGGATCCTTGCCTGTCACTGTGCTGCCACCAAAAGCCACTGCATTCAGCCCGGTCCCTGGGTCACCTTCTCCTCACTTGCACCTGGCGACAAGGAGGCAGATCCACAGGAGATGCATTTGAGCTCCCACATTACTTTACAGGCCCAAAGGTAAATTCAAACCGATGGCACCATTTCGACAAGACACCATCCTTCCATTAAAAAACCTTGCTTTAAAATACCACTACAAAGCAGTGGTGTTTGGCCAGGAATTTTGTGTAGCAAGCTAGCAAAGCCTGAGATTTTAATAGTGGGTGTCAGGGGGTTTTCTGAAAATCAGCCCTTTTGAGCATGTCAAACCAAGCACCCAGGATTTAAAGCGCTTAATATTTATCAGCCACTTTAAATTGCTGGCCCTTGAAGGAGTACAGCTGTACAAGAAGGGTCAGAAGCTCCTCATGGGAATGATTTGATCTTCAGATTAAAAAGGCAAGAGCCCAGCAATATTTACTTATTCGGCTTTTAAACAAAGTTAAGGGAAGAAAAAAAAGAGGCTGACTAGCAGCAGCAAAGAATAAAGTCCTCATTACTGGGCTGCACCAGATTCTTCATCTAAAAATAGTCTGTTCAGCAGCTTTTGAAAAAACACCATAGTGTTTAATTGAGACGCCACAGTATATGTAAAAAGCACAATCAGGAATATTATGCCTCTCGTCTGCAATAGCCGTATTTCACTTGCTGAATCTGATATAGGAATAAAACTACTTTAAAATATTATAACTAATGGGCTAAGTTGAGCACAAAATTAAGGGGTTTCTTCCACCCCCTTCTTTTCTGGGAATGTCTCAATAAAGAGTAGAATTGGCACCAGTTAATATTAATTTACTCAATTAAAGAAGGAATAAGGTAATAGACATAGAAGATGACAAAACAAGAATCTTACAAGAGCACATGGCAGTGATTTCGTAAATCCAGCTTTGTACCAATAAAACCCAAACAAACAAAACTTGCATTTTCTTTCCTAGAGCTACTCCAGTGGAGAGTAACACAGATCTTCTCCAGCTCTTAGAGATGAAAATTGCTGCAGGAGCTGGTTGTTTCTGTGTTGAAGTCATTTCTAAATGATTACTTCATTTGTGGGCACAGAGGTTGATGCTGTAAAATAAATAAAAATGCTCTTTAACTGCACCTTTCTGAGGGCATCAGTACTTTGCATCACCAATATCTTTTCCATTCAAGAAAAACTGCAGGTCATGTTTCAGCTGAGCAGTCCTTTGCTGACATTTCCCAGCTGAAGGCTCTAATGGACCAAGGGGAGGGAATTTTCATATATTTGTTGCCAGAGTGAGCTTTTGTATAGAGGATGTTGGGATGTCACATAAATATTGCAGGCTCTTATTGATTTGTAGCACAGGAACAATACATACAGAGAGCAAAGCAAGTCCCTTTACACCAATAAAGCCTGGCATTGTTTCTTAGCTGGATTAAAGTGGAGTCACTCAAAAGAGGAAAAGCTATTTCATTCTTTACTGATAAAAACAGCTTAAGGAAATTATCTGTTTTATCGTGCATCCACACCAGCTTGAATCTCTAGCAACTCTGTCAACATGCATTCAGTATCACTCTGCACACCCCAGCTAGTGCTGTGCCTGACAGGAACACCTTTGTGGCTCTGAGGAGAGGCACTACCTAACGCACCGTCTCAGAGTTAGGATACTCTCCATGGTCATTTCTGGTACAGTGACCATTTCCCTACCTTTATTTTCCCAGTAGTTCTGTGACTTCCTAACTAAGAGTATTCTGTTAGGCTAATGAACAAGGGACATAATTACTTGGTGGACTAGCAGCTTTACTAGAGGAACTTCCTAAAAGAATCGCTCTCCTGTATCTCCTGCCCATGATGTTTCCTATAAGAAATGACAGTATAGCCCATTACAAACATATATCAGCTGTGCCAGCATTTCCTAGCTAATCAAATTAATCTCAGAGCAACTAAAACAGCTTCACAAGAGTATTTGCATTCTCAGTAAAACCCGAGCACCTTCAGATGTCTGGAGCTTATGTGATTTTATAGGCATTCCTCAGGTGACTTGGATCATCAGGCTTTATCATGAAGAGGGAAAAAACTCTATTTTCTTTCATGAATTCTAACAACAAGGGTGGCCTGGGACAAGTAACAGTTGAAAGGAGATGGGGGAAGGGGATATAAGAGAATACTTGATAAACATCCCAAATACATTTGTGCAATTATTGAGCTTCAGGAATGTCTTCTATTTCCTCTGTGCTTTTATAACACTCCTGAAGAAATCATATTTACCATTTTGGCAGCAATACAGCAGTGATAAAGCTATTCTGCTATACACCACACCAGGTGAAGCACTATCCACAGGAGAGGAGATATAGGGATGTACCAAAGGCAAGGACATGTAACATCCCACAGCAACAAAGCATTTCATAAACATTTGTAGAAGTGCTTTGTCGTGTGGAAAAGAATTACCAGAATAGGGTTTAAAATGCCAGGCTGATTTCTGGCACAGCACCAAGCTGGCACATCTCCCAGTTCTGTTCAATCTGGTTCTTTATTAGGCCGTAGATATACTGTAATTAGAGATTATACAAGACACTACCTGGTTAAATCCCCCAGTCCCTGTTTTCTGTATTTGCCACATTCTTGATGTTTCTTCTGCCCAAATAAGCATCCTTCTTGGTAGTCATCCAAATGGGGTTGACACCCAGCTTATTGCTTGGAGACCTGGGATCAAGTCTCTGCACCACCCCTGATCTGCCTGTGCTCAGGCCCCCTCATTCCACTGCACAAGAGATACTCACAGCACTGCAACATCTACCTCATCATGAGTGGGGAAGACTGTTGCAGTGAGCCATGATCAGCAGAACCTAGGGGACAGGGGACCAGAAAGTCCTCTCATTTGAGGCTCCTGCAGATCAAAACCCCTATTATGTAATGCACGTGAGGTCGCACACCGACCTCCCAGGTCCTATTGCTGAAGGCAACCGGAATGCCGATGCCTTAGCAGCCCCGGTACAACTGGCATCACTACCGGGAACGTTCCAACAAGCTAAATTGAGCCATCGGTTCTACCATCAAAATGTCCCAGCTTTGGTCTGCACGTTCCATCTCTCGTGCAGCCAAGCTAGGGCCATTGTGGCAACTTGCCCAAACTGTCAGAAATATAAAATCCCATCACTGGGTCAGGCATGTGTCTGCGCGGTCTCAATAGCTGCCAGCTGTGGCAGACTGACGTGACTCACGTCCCCGAATTTGGGAGGTTTAAGTATGTCCACGTCTCCATAAATACCTTCTCCGGAGCAGTTTTTGCCTCTTCTCATTGTGGGGAAAAGGCAAAAGATGTTATTAAACACTTTCTGCTGGCATTCGCCACTCTAGGAGTGCCAGCAGAAATCAAAACAGACAACGGACCAGCATACGTCT
>VZTI01004738.1:0-28423 GCA_013397865.1 Struthidea cinerea
TCACATGCTAAAGATATAGATATATATAGATAGACAGATACATAGGTATATATACACCACATATAAATTATTACATTTATAGTTAAACACTTAATTTGGCTGAAAGCTTCAAAACTGACTGGGAAAAGTGGTTGTCATCCTGAGGGTTGTTCATGCTGTGGATAAGAAGTTCAGGTATGTTTTTGAAGATGCTGAAGAGCTGAAATTACTTGTTTTAATTTTTGGATTACCACAGCAATGGGGAGATGGTGATACCTGGTTTTGTTTTCCCTAAATACGTCAGGGACTTAAATAAACCAGAAACATCCAAAAATGGACAGCTCTTGGTCTTGCATCATGACTAAAAGGGTTAAAACTATTTCTGCAGCTTTTAAAATAAAAGCAGTTATTCAAGAGCAGTCCTAGAGAGCTTTCATCCAACCACAACTTGTCTTATGTTGCTCCATGCAAGGATCATGTTCATGGGAAAACCCCACCCAAACAACTGAGGTTCAGCAGGAAAGAGAAATAATAAAATGCAAGCAGTTTATCCAGCTCTTTGGAGCCAGTGGCGATCTGGATGATCTCTGACCATTGCTGGTGGAATTCTGTGGCTGTGGTGAAACCCATGGGAATTAGTTTGGCTGCCTCAGCCTGAGGGAAAACCAAACTGAGCAGTGCCAGGAGAGTTCATGCCATTCATTAACCCCCCAGTAATTCTTATTTCCTACCTCGTGGAGATGCACCTGTATCATTCCATGCAGATTTTACTTTATAGATCTTCCTTGAGTTGGTACCTCTGAACATAACTGAAATTCTGCTCTGAGAAAAAGCTCCAATATCCCTTTTGTGTGTTTTATGGAAATATTCTCACCTTGAACTCATCTCTTCTCTTCCCTGAGCTTCAGGGACTTGCTGGTCCTGGGGTTTCATCAGGAGAAGCACTGAGTGGGTGGGATACCCAGCCTGAGTAACTGTGGAAATGCACATCCAACCCTGGAGCAGCTGGGCTGGAATGCTGTCTGAGTACCAAACACCACAGCCCCAAGCACCAGCAGTCTGGAGATGCTCTGGATTGCACTTCACAGCCTCAGTCAATCCCACATGGAAAAGCCAAGTGGTTTTTCCTCCTCTGAGAGAGGAAAACACACGACAGCGAGGGCTGTCCCAGCTGACCTGGCACTCATGGGCAGCTGTATCACTAAACAGGATCTTCCATTGTGTCTCTCAGTGCTACCGGAAAATACTGCAAGCCTTGTGGTCCTGGGGTTTAAAAGCTACTTTTGGGTCAGCAAAAAGGCCTCTGTCTGGGACAATTCACTGAATTCACTGATAGATCCTGAAATCTGTTTCAAAGTGCATAAAAACCCAAAGGAAAAGGTGCTGAGCACATGGGATTTCAAGGTGCTTTGGGCACAGGTTCCCTGAACCACATGGAAATGGTCCCAAGCCTGGCTTTGGGCTGCCCCCCCTGCACATTGCATTCTCAGAGCAGCCATTCTGCCTGGGAAGGCCAGGGAGAAAGGAACGGGTGTTGGAGGCCCTCTGGGAACCCCCAGACCCACTTCCAGTGAACAATGACACCTTTGGTGCCTGCAGCCCTCACCCCATTTCATGTCACTCCATGGGTGGTTCCTGATGTGGCACCTGGGGACATGAGTTGGGGGTGGCCCTGGCAGTGCTGGGGCAGCAGTTGGACCCGATGGTCTCACAGAGCTTCTCCAACCTCAGGGATTCCATGGGATGCCCAGGGACTGTCCCAGATGCACAGGTAGGCACAGGAAGCTCTTACACACAGAATAAATTGCCATGAGCCAGAGCACTCCAGGGCATCCTTGAGAGAGTGCAGAGAGCAGGAAAAGACACAGTCACAGCACTGATCCTGCTCCACGCTTTGCCTGTGGGGCATGAACACCATTTCATCCTCATCCTGAGAGCTCCAAGGAAATGAATTATTGAGGTGGTACTGAAGATGCCACTTTCCTGACACTCCTGGCCCAGAACCACAGCCCAGCAGGTTTCTGTGGGAAACTTTCTTATTTATGTAGTTCAGAAGCTGCACATCCCTAATGCATTCCCTTGGGAACATGAAGCTTCCCACAGGTATTTTATACTTCAATGTACACTTTCAGCACATTGAGACAGTTTAAATCAGAATGAGGTCACTTGGTGACAGCACAGCATTAGATCAGGAACATCAGGAGACTCACCAGACAACATTCACTCTCCATGGGCTCTCCATTCCCAGCACTCTAGCTGCAGCATCCTCATTTCTCACAGTTCCGTTTCAAGGACTCCTCTCAGGAAATGGATCTCACTGCTTGCTGCTCAATTCCCTTGAGCAAATCCTCAAAGGAATTTTAACTCCCTGCCAACAGCAGGAATGACCAAGGACAGCTGCTGTCATAGGAAAAGCAAAGGATTGTGATGATCAGACACCTTTCCCTGTGAAGGCTTCAGTTCCCACCTCCATCCCTGAGCAGCTCTGCCTCAGTCCCACCCACCCACTCCAAAATAGCTCAATGGGGTTTAACTCCAGATCTTTGGATCTGCCCATCCCAACCGCTCTGGCAGGCAGCACTGACAGCACAGCAGGGAAATACCTGAACAGGCAAGGGCACACCAAGGCCACCAGGTCCTGCAGAACAGCTTCTTGTGTTCTAGGGCCTCCATTTTTTGGTACAGATTCACTGGAATTTTACCTTGTAAAAAGCACCTGGCAAGACTTAAAATTAACACGGAAGTTCCAGTGCATCACTGCATCACTGGGATTCCAGCTACTGAATGAGCTATGAGAAGCAGTGAAGAAACTGGGATCTCACAGGTGTTATGAATGGGAGGGGCTGCAAAGGTTGGCTTTCATATGGTTAAAAGTGGGTTAGTTGTTAACGGATTATTATACTGTTGATCAATGTTGATGAAGTTGTAAATAAGTTTAAATAGTTATTAGGTGTAATAGAATAGAGAGTGTAAACCTCGTTATCATAAAGGGATAGGACCAGGAACACCATTTGGCAATTGATGATCCAGTAAGAAGACCCCCGGACGACATCGAGCCAACCAGTGAGCCAATGAGAAGGCCCTAGAAACCAGCGAGCCAACCACAATACCTCCAGAAGGCAGGGCCAGGGGAGGGGTTTCTCCGAACTTTGGGGTATAAAATGTAACCTCCCCCAGCTGCGGGGTGTGCCTCTGACTGAACTGATCTCTGGTCAAGCACCCAGCGCTGTTACCCTGTACTCTGTGTTTGGGGCAGACTGCCCATTTGAGGTCTCTAATTGTCGTTCTTTTGTTCAATAAATTTTCAAAAAGTTTCATCTGTGAGCAGCGTTTCTCACAATCTGGGGACTCATCCAGGATATCTGGCTTCGCCTTGATGGCCCTGAAGGATCCTAGGAGAGAGGTGCACCCCACTATACTTTGGGCAGCTCAACTGGGCTCCTTCAGTGTCACTGACATTCACTAGCTAAATCCCCAGAAGGACAAGAAGAGACCCACACAAAGTAAACAGCCTAAGAAAGGTACCAGGAGGCTCCCTCACTTTGGCAGAGAGGCCCTAATCCCGTGCACATGGCCCATGAGCAAAAAGGAGATCGTAAGTAGCTTGCGGGGGGTGGATGGGGGCGAAAGTGAATGTGTGTGAGTGGGACGCAGACTGGCAGGCCAGATCTGCAAAGTGAATGTGGAGCCCTTCCAGCCACTGTTCCGTTCCTCCGCGAGGAGGCCGGCCGGCGAAGGGGCGAAGCGAGTGAGTTTGTGAGTGAGTGGGCCCCTGGGAGAGTTCGCTGTGGTTCTTAGACTCAGACTGACCACCGAGATATCCCAGCTTCAGAGTGTGGCCACTGGGATCTTGACTTCAGAGTGTCTGGGGAAATAAAGGGGGAGCGGGGTTTCTCTGGGTCAGTCCACCAGAGAGCCAGTTAGAGGTGTCCTGAGCCTGCTGTATTACGTGGAGGCTCAGAGGTTTGTGCTGGCTTTAGTTGAGGTGAGAGTGTGTGTGTAGGGGGCATCCTGGGGTATTCAGACTGGCCGCCGGGGAAGCCCAGTCTCGGAGTGTCTGATGGTGGACGCGGGAGCCGGGAGGGTCCCGGACTCCAGACAAAGTATTCTGGAACTACTATTTTCACAGAAACGGGGAATCCCAAAATAGAAGTCTGTTCGGTGCAGCTGCTTATTTATCGAAGAGTGTGCGAGTGGTTAATGAAAAAGTGTGTAGGTGATGAGACTGTGAGGATGAGGTATCTTATATAAGTGAAGAGTGCTGTGGTGAACGATTTACTCCGAGTGGTTGTTAGTTTGCTTTTCCAGACTCCTACGTGGATGAGGATAGGGTGGGAGTTCGTGGCGTGGGTCATCAGTTTTCGGTTCGGGTTAGGGTGATTCTTGGGTTGGTTATTATATTGTGTTTCTTTTGTGCCTTGAGTCGGGTACCATTTTGTTGGTTTTGGTGGGAACGCCATTTTGAGTTGGGATGCCATTTTGGTTTCCGGCGCCATTTTGTATAGGATTAAGGCACCATCTTGTTCCTCTCCCCTTGGGACCAGTGAGGATACATTAAAGTGTGTGGTCCAATTAGGAAAGGAGGTAGAACAATCGAGGAAGGATGGGACTAAGAGGAAGTAAAGCAGTCTGGAAGGACAAGAAGAATAGGAAGAATGTTTCAGAAATTTCCCCGGACAGTCCTTTGGGAATGAAGTTAACTAGTTGGGATAAGGATCCCCATACCAAATGAAAGGACAAGGCTAAAATGATTCAGTTTTGTATGTTCAGTTGGGCTAAGGAAGAGATTAGATACGACCAAGTTTACTGAGAGAGGTATGGGTCCTCCACGAGGTGGATCTGTCATGCTTTAAATGCCCGTCTAAACATGAGTGTGCCACCTGGCCCAGAGGATTATGAATACGCTTCTTGTTGGTTGGACAGGGATGAGACTCCCAAAACTATGGTGTATAGGATATTGGAGGTGGGGGAAAAGGGATCAGCAGGAGAAAAGAAAGATAAACCGTGGGATCCACTGGATGATCTGCCCCTGTTGTATATCCCAGTTCAAGTGACCCCCAGTATCCCTAGACCTCCTACTCCTGTGATACCTGCCACATCCTCTGCCTCCTCTGTCTCTGCTACTTCCACTGAGCAGGCCCACACTATTCCCTCTGCCACCCCAGCCCATCCTTGCACAGTTAGCAAAGGCCCCTATTTAAACACCAGGGGCAAGAAGCCCCAAGTGCAAGAGAAGGGAACCAAAGGGGAGAACCAGCAGGAGATTAATCTTTTTCCCTTACGGGAAGTACCTATGGTGTCCAGGGAGGAATAGGATACGTGAATGCTCCCTTAACATCTACGGAAGTTAGGAGTTCTAAAAGGGGGATGAAAGGGTTGTTGGAAGATCCAGTGGGATTGGTGGAACAATTTGATCAGTTTCTCGGACCCAATATTTACACATGGGGAGATTTGGATACAATCCTAAAGATTCTCTTCTCATCCAAAGAGAGATAGATGATTAGGTCTGCAGGGATAAGGATTTGGGAGAAGGAGAACCAGTAGGGGCTGGCAGGGGAGCACAAGATGCCACGGACTCCTCCCCACTGGAATCCCAGCAATGAAAGGGACAGGAGTGAGATTAACAATTATTGTAATCTAATCATAAAGGGAATAAGGGAGGCAGTACCTCGGGGAAATAAAATCAAGAGAGCATTTTGTGGACAGCAAGGGAAAGATGAAACCCTGATGGAGTGGTTGAGACGATTGCGTCGGGACATGCGACAATACTCGGGGATGGAGTATGACCCTGATAGTCTGGCAGGCCAAACCCTGTTAAAGGTCCACTTTGTGAGCCATGCGTGCCCAGACATTTGCAGGAAGTTGGAAAAATTAGATGATTGGCAGGAGAAGGAATTGGATGGATTGTTGAGGGAGGCACAGAAAGTGTATGTTAGGAGAGATGAAGAGAGGATGAAAGCTAAGGCTAAGATTATGAGAATTGCCATGTGGG
Organism: Struthidea cinerea; assembly: GCA_013397865.1. NCBI lineage: Eukaryota > Metazoa > Chordata > Aves > Passeriformes > Corcoracidae > Struthidea > Struthidea cinerea. Next base: position 5,972 of record VZTI01004738.1, read on the forward strand.
AGGGCCACCCTTCACAGGAGCCATCGAGGGGTGAAAGAAGAAAAGGAGGGAGCAAGGGCTCGGGGTTGTCCGGGTTGGGGAAACTTGCCAGAGGTGTTTGTTACCACTGTGGTCAAGAGGGGCATTACAGAAGGGACTGTGCCCAAGGGGCCAGGGATCTAAGGACATTTAAGGAGGTCCATCCTGAAAGCCCCAAGGATTAGGGGTGTCAGGGACTCTACCTCCTGGGGAATATTTATCAACAGGAGCCCTTGATAAATCTGTGAGTTGGACCCCAGGAAGAGGAATATGAGTTTCTGGTTGACACTGGGGCCGAGTGGACATGTGTTGCTAGGGTACCTGGCGGAAGTACGGTCAGGGGGAAGTAATTAAGGTAGTGGGGGCGAAGGGAGAGTGTTTTTCTGCTCCAGTTATTAAACAAGTCATCCTTAAGGGAAACTCTAGGGTGGGAAAAGAGGACGTTTTACTGGTACCTGGGGCAGGGTGTAATCTGTTGGGGAGGGATTTTCAAATCCAGCTGGGAGTAGGGGTTGTTCCAGAAGAAGGCAGAATGGTGGCTAGAGTTTTACATCTGAGGAGGGAGGATGAGCCAAGGGTAAGTAAGAAGCTATGGGTGGGGGCCAGTAATCGAGGAAGACTAAACATTACCCCAATAAAGATTACCCTCGTGAATGGACATACTCCAGTAAGGATACGTCATTACCCGATCTCCATAGAGGGGAGGAGAGGACTACGTCCTATAATAGAGAACGTCATTAAAGAAGGTATTTTGGAGCCCTGCATGTCCCCGTATAACACCCCGATATTGCCTGTTAAGAAATCAGACGGGACCTTTAGATTGGTACAGGACCTAAGGGAAATCAACAAGAGGGCTCTAACCTGACACCCAGTGGTGCCCAATCCCTAGACCCTCCTAAATAAAATACCACCACAGCACAAATGCTACAGCGTAGTTGATCTCAAGGATGCCTTTTGGGCATGTCCCTTGACAGAGGAGAGTCGGAACATTTTTGCATTTGGATGGGAGGACCTGGATACGGGACAAAAGCAGCAACTACACTAGACCAGACTGCCCCAGGGGTATACTGAGTCCCCAACCCCGTTTGGACAGACCCTGGAGGGGGTTCTGCAATCTCTCCACACTCCACCAGGCGTGCAGACAACCCAGTATGCCGACGACTTAGTGGTGTCAGGGGAGGAGGAAGATCAGGTAAAAGAGGACACTATAAATTTGCTAAACTTCTTGGGCGAGAATGGGTTGAGGGTGTCCAAGCACAAACTACAGTTCATGGAGAAGGAGGTAAGGTATCTGGGGCACATATTGGGACAAGGGAGTCATCGACTTAGTCCACAAAGAGTGGTCAGGATTCTTTCTCTACACCCTGTGAGAACTATGTGGGAGGTCTTAATCGGGTACTGCAGAATATGGGTGGAAGGATACACACAAGCCATGAAGTTTTTGTATGAAAAACTCATTGAGAAGGACCCATTGGACTGGACAAAATGGGATGAGGAGAGGTTAGAGGAATTACAATCTAAACTAATCTCTGCACCTGTTTTAAGCTTACCATCGCTAGACTGTCCCTTTGACTTATATGTGAATGTGGAAAATGGCATCACCCCTGGGGTCTTGGCCCAGGACTGGGGAGGGGTCAGGAAGCTGGTGGCCTTCCTCTTGAAATTAATGGACCCCTTCGCTCGGGGATGGCCAACATGCATCCAAGCGGTGGCAGCTACCTCCATGTTAGTAGAGGAGAGCCAAAAATTTACTTTTGGGGGTAAGTTGATAGTCCATATTTCACATGCTGTGAGGAGTCTGTTAAGCCAGCAGGCAAGCCAATGGTTAACAAACCCTCGTATTCTGAGATACAAGGCAGTGCTAATGCAAATGGAACACCTGGTCTTCGTCCCTGATAAGAGCAGTCCAATTCTTGTACAGACCACCACAGGGAGACCTAGCTCACAACTGCCTGGAAGTGGTCAAATATCAAACCAAGGTAGGAGAAGATTTAACAGATCAACCCCTTTCCAAAGAAAAAAGATGTGACCGATAGGTAAAGCTTTGTAAAGGGAAGGCCTGGTAAAATCATGGCTCCAGCCTGTTACGTACCCTAAGTAGAAATGGACTGTGGGAGAATGACTCAGCCAGAATAGAGGAAGTGAGGCTTGCTGCATGAATGCCTCGTGCCCACATCATGGTGTATGGTGGTTGGTTAAATTGTGCCTTAAAACTATGTAAACTGACAACCGACTAACAGCATAAAAAGGCTGGGTTTTTTGTAAATAAAGTTCCTCCTTTGCACCTGCCTGGGTCCTCCTCGCTGCTCCATATCGCTACAGAAAGACTCTTCATCAATGGATCTGCCAGGTGTGTGCAAGGGAAAAGATGCTCTGGATATGCCGTAATAGATGGTATTGGAATGAGGTTAATAGAGAAAGGGAAGTTACCACCTCACGGGTCTGCTCAGTGCTGTGAGCTTTATGCCTTTAAAAGAGGCCTAGAATATCTAACCCAGAGAAGAGGAACTATTTATACCGACTCCAGGTATGCCTATGGGGTAGTGCATACATTTGGCAAAATTTGGGAGGAACGAGGGTTGCTGAATTCTAAGAGAGGGGGGTTGATGCAGGGGGCACTCGTACTGGAAGTCCTAGAGGCCTTAGAGCACCCGAAGAAATTGCGGTGTTGCACGTGAAATGCACCAGAAATGAATGGCGTTGGAGGTAAAAGGCAATAACTTCACCAATAGGGAGGCCAAGGATGCTGCTGAAAATGGGGAAGAGAGGGCGGTGATGATCATCAAGGCATTACGAGAAGAGGAGCCAATGATTCCCACATTCAGTGAGACAGAAGAAGAGGGGCTGAAGAAAATAGGTGGGGAAAAAGATGACTCAGGAAGATGGATGCTTCCAGATGGTAGGCAACTTCTTAATAAACCCCTGACTAGAAGCGTCCTCCAAAACATACATCAGAAAACCCACTGGGGTACCCAGGCTCTCTGTGATCACTTCCTGAGGTACTATGGATGCATTGGGGTCAATGAATTGGCCAAGAAGATAACTGAGGGATGCATAATTTGTTTAAAAAGCAATAGGAAAATAATGAGAAGAATGGTATCTGGGGGCTGAGAACTGGCTGTGAGGCCTTTCCAAAGTGTACAGGTGGACTTCACCAAGCTACCACAGGTGCAGACGTGGAAGTATCTGCTGGTAATGGTGGACCACCTTACTCGTTGGGTGGAGGCCATACCAACGGCCAAGGCCACAGCCAACATTGTGTGTAAGGCTCTATTAGAACACATCATCCCCAGATATGGAATAATTAATAGAATTGATTCGGACCATGGGACCCATTTTACTTCCCAGATTGATCAAAAGTTGGCCCAAAGTCTAGGCATAGAATGGAAATTGCACACCCCATGGCATGCACAGAGCTCTGGAAGAGTGGAACGTATGAATCAAACATTAAAGATGGCCTTAACCAAATTAATGTTGGGGACCCATATGACCTGGGTTAAGTGCCTACCATTAGCTCTGCTGAGAGTTTGGACACAGCCCAGAGCTGATTTAGGGGTTTCTCCTTATGAAATGATGTTCGAGTTACCCTTTTTAAGTTCTGAACACGAAATTGCCACCTATGAGGGAGGGCAGGCCAATGTCAGCAAGTATGTGACTACCAGCACCAAGAATCTGGAGAGCCTGAGGTCCCGGGGTCTGATTCCCCAAACAACCCCCTTGAATTTCAAAATCCATGCTATCAACCCAGGGCAGTGGGTGCTAGTGAAAGTATGGAAGGAAAAATCACTAATGCCTCAATGGGAGGGTCCTTTCCAGGTATTGCTAACCACGGAGGCAGCCGTCAGTGTTGGGGTCACTGAGTCAGCTGGTGAGCCAGAGAACCCCAAAGTGGCAGAGGCCTGCTGGTAGAAAAACTCAGATGTTTGAGATATCATTATTAACTCTGTAAAAGTAAAGGAAAAGCCTCTCCCACAATTCCTTGCAGAGGAAATGTAACCTTGCACACCCCCCAGACTGTTTAAAGAAAATACCTCTCCCAGCAGCCTGTGCAGCTGCTTCCTTGACCTGATCCCCTGCTCCCCCCCTTCCCTCTGCTCATTGGTTCCCTTCCCTGGTCCCGCCTCTGTACCGCCCCTATGCCCTCAGATTACTGGCTCTAGAACACTATGTAAAGGGAATCACGAGCATGTTGTGCCCTCTTTGCTTGGTCATCTCTGCGGCATGTCGCAGTGACCACTAAAGTCTACGGCCTTGGCTAGTTCCTGCGGTGTGCAGCAGGTGTAGGGAGCAGCTGGAGACTCAAAGACCCTGTGCTGCTCCTTTGGAGCTGCAGTTCCTCCAAGCTCCAGGGGAGCTAAAGCCCCAAGGTCTGTCGCCTAGCAACCCCGACCAGGAGAGAAACAAAGGGAGCAGGGAGGCTTGCCTCGTGGTGCAGGTCAGGAGTTTATTGTCCCAAGGGAACCAAAGGAGAACAAGCCCCAAACTGGCGTGCGCAGCCCCTTAAATACGGGGTGAAAACGAGGGGAGGGTCTCAGCTAGGGGCCAATGGGAAATCCCGAAGGGGGAGATACCGGAGGGATAGACATGGACTCTGTCCAGTGGCACTAAAGGTGTGCACGGGGAAGGGTCACGTGGGCCAATGGGGCATCAAGGTTTAGGGGATTTCCAAGGTGGGAGGCATCGAAGGGGGGCCAGGTTCAGGGAGACTGGCAGGGACCTTTTAAGGGAAATAGGAGGGGTCTAATTGACAGGGAGCAAAGGGAGGGGAGTCTCCATGTAGGGGGCATACAGGGAATGGCAAGGACATGGGGCATACTTACTGGGAATAAAAGAGGGGGATAACAGGGATGTACCAACATCTATAAAAATTAATTGGAAAAACAACAAAATCTCGCACAGCGGAAGATGAAATAAACCTTGACCGTGGAACATTGGCCTGCGGGGTGCCCTCCTTGGCTCCTTATCTCTGGTAATATTGAGCTATCGGCTTGGGTGTGGGGGTGCGTGTCACCAGTGCCTAACCACAGCGCAAGGCAGAAAGAGGTGCTTGCTAGCAGCCATCCTGCAACTGAATTGTCTCTCTCCAGAGACAATTTGGGGTACACAGCAGCTACCTTTTGTCACCCTAATAACTCCCACACACCATTAAGGGTGGACACATGCAAGTCGCGTCAAGGAACCCCTGAAGCCACCTGAAAGTTGGACTATAACCTCAGCTCCAGGTGATACCAGAGTAACCCTTAAATGGGAAAAGAAGGACTGTGAACAAAAGAACTGATTGGACATTATACCAGACACGTTGGATACTTTTATGGACTAATTAGGGATCTGTGGGAAAAGGCGTGCTAAAAGACTAACGGGAATTGGCTCTTCTTGGGAGATACCTGACTCCTGTGCACTCACGTGTTGATACCTGAAGGGTGGTGGGATTTACCACAGTTAGTTAGTCCAGGATGCCAAGAATTGCCATTTGGACAAAGGTAGGCCAGGAAGACTAACTCCCAGAAGGAAGATTGGAGGATAACTAGGTGGAAGGAGGAACGTTGGATCAGGCAAAGGTTGCACCTCCCTTGTGAGGTAACCTCGCTGTAGGCGGCAACCCTACATGGAGGGAGGGGGTGCACCCAGTCCCAAATCTGTGATAAGGTTTCTCTGCCAGTTGCTAATTCTCCTGGTGGAAGTAAAAGCAGACTTCTGCCAAAAGAGTTATCAGCCCGTCTATAATATATATATTTTCTTCTCCAAACCCATACCTGCCTGAATAGTGGGTGTTTTGATCAATCCCAAGTATGAACCTGCACGGAAAATGGTGTGACCTATTGGCTGGCTGAGAACCTAGGAACGTATAAACGGTGGTCAAGAGAGGAGTGCCCAGGAGGGGAGAGATGGGTATGTTTTGAACATAAAATTGAAGGAAGATACCTTGAAAGTGGGGTATACCATCAGGACCTGGTAAAAGAACAAATTGTAGTAAAGAGAGAACCGACAGTGGACCCAGAAGCGGTAACTGAAAGTTTTGATACACTAATGCAAGGGGAAAATATGTTTGTGGACTTAGCAGAAAGGATTAGTGGAGAATTGAATGTGTCAGACTGTTGGGTTTGTGGGGGAACGTTAATGGCAGAAATGTGGCCTTGGAAGGGAAATAGTTTGGGCCCAGTTGAGCTCCTCAAGTGGGATCATCGCAACCTAGGACAACAGGTTAAAACTGGAGTATGGACCCTAATCTTGGCAGTAGTTGGAGAAGAGTGACTCTGGAGGGAGAGAAGGGATTTCACAGAGGAAGCAGGAAACACCCCTTGTAAAAGATACCTAGTTACAAACAGGACAACCACTTGGTGGATACCCAGAGAGCCAGAAATCTACTAGGCAAAAAAGAAACAGAAGGGAAGACCATGTATCCACAACCCAAGGGAAGACTTTTATCAATGTTACCACCCCGGGAGAAACCCATACTCTGTGATCCCTGAAGTATCAAAATTCTGGAAGAATGCAAATCGAGTAGAACACCAATATTGGGAGGCTGTTTCGGTTTTGTCAAATGAAGGCATGCCCCGTGCTGCCTCCCAGGTGGAGGAGAAGCTGCACCCTGGGAGTTATACAGCCGGGGGTTTTTTTGCTTCCAGGGCGGGAGGGGGACGAGCTTGGAGTGCCCTTGTATGATACCTTAAAGCGTGACAAAAGAAATAAGCTGAAGGGATCTCAGAGATGGGGAGATGAGGAATGGCCCCCTGAGACAATCATGGAAACCTACAGACCGGCAACATGGGCACAGGATGGGAGCTGGGGCTATCAAATCCAATTTATATGTTAAACCGTGTAATTAGACTACAGGCAGTTATAGAAATTGTTACCTATCAGACTGCGTCCACCCTGGAACTGATAACTAACCGACAGAGACAAACCAGGGCAGCTGTGTACCAGAATCGACTAGCCTTGGATTACCTGTTGGCGGAGGAAGGGGGAGTTTGCGGCCAATTTAACTCCTCAGATTGCTGCATAAAAATTGATGACCATGGGGACACAATCTTGAATATTGCCCAGAATATTAGAAAGATAGCCCATGTGCCAGTCCAAAGGTGGGAGCCTATGTTGAAAACAACTTGGTGGGATACTTTCTTGGGAACAGGGTGGTGGAAAAAGCTGGGATTCTTACTGTTGTGTTCTTTAACTGGGTTGATGTTCCTGCCCTGTCTAATTCCCTGCTTTATTAGACTTATTACCAGTGTAGTACAGGGAATGCAAACATCACTCGATTCAGAGAGTTTGAAAGTGGACAGGTCCGCTAAGGTTAAAAAGATGATGGTGCTGAAACGAAAGAACACTACCGGGGATATCTCCCAAGAAACAAAAATGGTATATGAGAAGCACAAACGTGTCAGCAAAGTTCAGAGTGGATACGAAAGCCAAATGGTTTAACAAAAGAAGAAAAAGAGGGAATTGATATGAAGGGAGGGGCTGCAAAGGTTGGCTTTCATATGGTTAAAAGTGGGTTAGTTGTTAACGGATTATTATACTGTTGATCAATGTTAATGAAGTTATAAATCAGTTTAAATAGTTATTAGATGTAATGAGTTATGAGATGTAATAGAATAGAGGGTGTAAACCTCGTTATCATAAAGGGATAGGACCAGGAACGCCATTTGATGATCCAGTAAGAAGTCCCCTGGATGACATCGAGCCAACCAGTGAGCCAATGAGAAGGCCCTAGAAACCAGCGAGCCAACCACAATACCTCCAGAAGGCAGGGCCAGGGGAGGGGTTTCTCCGAACTTTGGGGTATAAAATGTAACCTCCCCCAGCTGCGGGGTGTGCCTCTGACTGAACTGATCTCTGGTCAGGTACTCAGCGCTGTTACCCTTTACTTTGTGTTTGGGGCAGACTGCCCATTTGAGGTCTCTAATTGTCGTTCTTTTGTTCAATAAATTTTCAAAAAGTTTCATCTGTGAGCAGCGTTTCTCACACAGGTAAATCAGGGGCAGCTGTTCAGCCAACAGCAGCTGCAATAAAGGTACTGAGCCAGGATCTCGCCAACTACATTAAAAGAAATGCCAACACCTTGAGAATCGCTTCCTAATTCCTGAAACAAAACCAAAAGGGATTCTTAGCTGCTTGGGAAAAGTCCATCCCATTTTAACCAATTTCTGGGGTTTGCTTCCAGCCTGCTGGTGCTCATTTCCCAGCTCACATGTGGCTGCCAGCATTAGAGCTGGTTCCAGACACATACACATGTGGCTGCTGCAAGTTGTCATTTCAGCAGTTCCCAGGGAACACCACCCACACCTCCCACCTTGCTCAGCCCAGAGTCCATCCAGCACTCACAGAGAGCAGCTGGGAGGCAAAATTCTCCCTGCTCCCCCTGCCTGGGAAACCCTGCNTGCCTCTGACTGAACTGATCTCTGGTCAGGTACTCAGCGCTGTTACCCTTTACTTTGTGTTTGGGGCAGACTGCCCATTTGAGGTCTCTAATTGTCGTTCTTTTGTTCAATAAATTTTCAAAAAGTTTCATCTGTGAGCAGCGTTTCTCACACAGGTAAATCAGGGGCAGCTGTTCAGCCAACAGCAGCTGCAATAAAGGTACTGAGCCAGGATCTCGCCAACTACATTAAAAGAAATGCCAACACCTTGAGAATCGCTTCCTAATTCCTGAAACAAAACCAAAAGGGATTCTTAGCTGCTTGGGAAAAGTCCATCCCATTTTAACCAATTTCTGGGGTTTGCTTCCAGCCTGCTGGTGCTCATTTCCCAGCTCACATGTGGCTGCCAGCATTAGAGCTGGTTCCAGACACATACACATGTGGCTGCTGCAAGTTGTCATTTCAGCAGTTCCCAGGGAACACCACCCACACCTCCCACCTTGCTCAGCCCAGAGTCCATCCAGCACTCACAGAGAGCAGCTGGGAGGCAAAATTCTCCCTGCTCCCCCTGCCTGGGAAACCCTGCTTGCAGCTCCTGCCCCCCCACCTCTCACCTTCTGGAAAAGACTAGCAACCTCCTGGGTGCTCCCAGCTCTGTGCAGCCTCCCACTCTTCAGGCAGGGGGATAGCATAGGCAGCTCCGGTTTTGACAAAACAAAATGGTTTCCTTGACCATTTTGTGTTTTCCTGCATTTCCTTGGGCTGGGGGTGGGGAAGCACAGGGGCGGCAGGGGTGCGGGGAGGTGACAGGGCAGGGTGGGGAGGAGGGAGACAAGGAGCCCAGTCTACGGCCACGTGGCATTGGGGGTTTCTCGTCAGGGATGATGTGGCATGACCGCGACAGAGTTGGCCCAGCTGCTGCCTGCCGCAGCCCGCACACATCCCGCCCACCCCAAACACCGCTGACCCCACCATCCGTGTCCCCACACCGGGAAACACCACCGAAAATCGCACTGAAAGCTCGGGGTCAAAGTCAGAGTCAGAATCAGGATCAAGCAGCCAAATAAATGCCTTTCTGAGGAGCAGGGTCCTTTTGCAGTGCCATTTTCCCTCCCTACCTAAATCACATGCACATGATGCCACCATCTTTGTAAAAATGAAAAAGCCCCGTACTGAGCTGCCATCTTTTTTGTGGCATATGTAACTTCTGGAAAACTCGCCATCTTGAGTACTAGAAAAGTAGCTTCCTGCTATGTTGCCATATTTGGTGTGGCATCACGTGACTTCTGGCAAAAGCCACCATCTTGAGGGTTAAAAAAACTGCCTGTAAAGAGGCCATTTTTGGTGTGGCATCATGAGACTTCTGCTCTTTTTTGCCATCTTGGATTCTGGCAGAAACCACTTCCGCCTAAGCCACCATCTCTCGAATGGTACTATTAAAGACACCCACTCCTCAGAAGGGCATCTATTCCACTGCTTGAACCAAAGTCCAACTCCGAAAATAACCATGCCTTTCCGCCATGCATGTCTCCAAACTGTAAAGTGCCCCTTGAAATTGTGCTGAATTCAGGGTTACAGTTGCAGTTATGGTTATGGTTACGGTTAGATTAGGGTTAGATTAGGGTTAAGGTTAGGAATAGGGTTAGGGTTAGAGTTAGGGTTAGGGTTTGGGTTTGGGTTAGGGTTATGGGTTAGGGTTAGGGTTTGTTGGCTGTTAGTTTGTTAGTTAGTTATGAGATAAATAAAAAGGAGGACTTTGGTTAAACTCTACAATCCATTTTCTGAAGAGGATTTTCTCAGAGCACTAATTTATCTCTTGAAGTCATGTTGTCATGCCTGTGATACTGGTGCCTGAATTACTAATCTTTTACATTGAAGGTTCATGCCCATATTCTGGAAAAAACGTGTCGACAACTGAAGCCCAGGTATGTTTTGTCAGACTTAATTTTTTTTTTTTATTTTCCCCTTTCTGCATGTCGCAAATTCCATTCAACCTACTTTTACGGCCTCTGAGCGGGTTCTTCATATAAATGTGGGTTCCTGCAAGCAGCAGCATGTTCCTGCGTGACTGTGCCTCGAGTAGAGACCTACTGATAATTGAGAGTTTATTCCACATGTAATATTTATAAAGCAGGATAAATAACTTGCATGGCTGGTGCATGCCAGGCACATGCTTAAATAAGCTACACTAATGCTAATTATAGCAAAAGCAGAATTGATCTACATTGCCGTTACAGTGAGCGGTTCGGAAAATCATACAGGATGTAGCTTAGTTATTTGATTTCTCTTGTCCACGTCAGGCAGCAGACCTGAATTTTAACCCTTTCTCTTTCCTTTTCAAGTTGACTGCCCTTAGTGTTGGGCCATTTTTGTTTGAATGTCCGAATCCCTCTCTATCTCTTACTCTTCTTAATTTTTCCAGCCTTGATTAGTTTTTGGTTAAAAAAAGCTTTGTAGCCCTGCATTTTGCCTGATGCTGGAAGGACGAAAGTAACTTTGAGATTTTGGAAGCAGGAAGACAATTTCTCGCCCTTTGATGTTATGATAAAGTGTAGAGCAAAAAAAAACCTGTTAGGAAAATTCAATTCTATTAATTTAAACAACTGCATTGCTCAACCAACACATATTAAAGGGCCAGATTTATACACAGCTTTAAACTTTTGAAGCCATTTTAAATAAACAGTTGAAAATATAATCACATCATTTTATTATATTGAAATACTAGATGAATTTGAGGGATCAGGAAGACGAGAATATGAGTCACTATATATTATAAATTGCAGTAGAAATATGGTTTTAATTTCACTCACAGCCTTACATCTGTTCCATCTGGAGGTGCTTTCATTTGGTGAGAGTGGAATGTGCTGAAATTCTGAAAAGTCATGCCTAAAAAGTCATTCAGTCCTTTTACAGACTAATCAGATTTATTGACGTATTCAGAGCAACCTGATCCTGTGGTCTGGAGTCCAGACCAATAGGACCAGGCTGTTTTCACTCAACTAAATAAATGGTCAAGCTTCTGCTGATGGCAGTAGGAAGACAACCAGACACAAAAATTGGATTAGTTATTTTTTCTGTATAAATGTGGAAAATAGATNCGCAGCCCGCACACATCCCGCCCACCCCAAACACCGCTGACCCCACCATCCGTGTCCCCACACCGGGAAACACCACCGAAAATCGCACTGAAAGCTCGGGGTCAAAGTCAGAGTCAGAATCAGGATCAAGCAGCCAAATAAATGCCTTTCTGAGGAGCAGGGTCCTTTTGCAGTGCCATTTTCCCTCCCTACCTAAATCACATGCACATGATGCCACCATCTTTGTAAAAATGAAAAAGCCCCGTACTGAGCTGCCATCTTTTTTGTGGCATATGTAACTTCTGGAAAACTCGCCATCTTGAGTACTAGAAAAGTAGCTTCCTGCTATGTTGCCATATTTGGTGTGGCATCACGTGACTTCTGGCAAAAGCCACCATCTTGAGGGTTAAAAAAACTGCCTGTAAAGAGGCCATTTTTGGTGTGGCATCATGAGACTTCTGCTCTTTTTTGCCATCTTGGATTCTGGCAGAAACCACTTCCGCCTAAGCCACCATCTCTCGAATGGTACTATTAAAGACACCCACTCCTCAGAAGGGCATCTATTCCACTGCTTGAACCAAAGTCCAACTCCGAAAATAACCATGCCTTTCCGCCATGCATGTCTCCAAACTGTAAAGTGCCCCTTGAAATTGTGCTGAATTCAGGGTTACAGTTGCAGTTATGGTTATGGTTACGGTTAGATTAGGGTTAGATTAGGGTTAAGGTTAGGAATAGGGTTAGGGTTAGAGTTAGGGTTAGGGTTTGGGTTTGGGTTAGGGTTATGGGTTAGGGTTAGGGTTTGTTGGCTGTTAGTTTGTTAGTTAGTTATGAGATAAATAAAAAGGAGGACTTTGGTTAAACTCTACAATCCATTTTCTGAAGAGGATTTTCTCAGAGCACTAATTTATCTCTTGAAGTCATGTTGTCATGCCTGTGATACTGGTGCCTGAATTACTAATCTTTTACATTGAAGGTTCATGCCCATATTCTGGAAAAAACGTGTCGACAACTGAAGCCCAGGTATGTTTTGTCAGACTTAATTTTTTTTTTTTATTTTCCCCTTTCTGCATGTCGCAAATTCCATTCAACCTACTTTTACGGCCTCTGAGCGGGTTCTTCATATAAATGTGGGTTCCTGCAAGCAGCAGCATGTTCCTGCGTGACTGTGCCTCGAGTAGAGACCTACTGATAATTGAGAGTTTATTCCACATGTAATATTTATAAAGCAGGATAAATAACTTGCATGGCTGGTGCATGCCAGGCACATGCTTAAATAAGCTACACTAATGCTAATTATAGCAAAAGCAGAATTGATCTACATTGCCGTTACAGTGAGCGGTTCGGAAAATCATACAGGATGTAGCTTAGTTATTTGATTTCTCTTGTCCACGTCAGGCAGCAGACCTGAATTTTAACCCTTTCTCTTTCCTTTTCAAGTTGACTGCCCTTAGTGTTGGGCCATTTTTGTTTGAATGTCCGAATCCCTCTCTATCTCTTACTCTTCTTAATTTTTCCAGCCTTGATTAGTTTTTGGTTAAAAAAAGCTTTGTAGCCCTGCATTTTGCCTGATGCTGGAAGGACGAAAGTAACTTTGAGATTTTGGAAGCAGGAAGACAATTTCTCGCCCTTTGATGTTATGATAAAGTGTAGAGCAAAAAAAAACCTGTTAGGAAAATTCAATTCTATTAATTTAAACAACTGCATTGCTCAACCAACACATATTAAAGGGCCAGATTTATACACAGCTTTAAACTTTTGAAGCCATTTTAAATAAACAGTTGAAAATATAATCACATCATTTTATTATATTGAAATACTAGATGAATTTGAGGGATCAGGAAGACGAGAATATGAGTCACTATATATTATAAATTGCAGTAGAAATATGGTTTTAATTTCACTCACAGCCTTACATCTGTTCCATCTGGAGGTGCTTTCATTTGGTGAGAGTGGAATGTGCTGAAATTCTGAAAAGTCATGCCTAAAAAGTCATTCAGTCCTTTTACAGACTAATCAGATTTATTGACGTATTCAGAGCAACCTGATCCTGTGGTCTGGAGTCCAGACCAATAGGACCAGGCTGTTTTCACTCAACTAAATAAATGGTCAAGCTTCTGCTGATGGCAGTAGGAAGACAACCAGACACAAAAATTGGATTAGTTATTTTTTCTGTATAAATGTGGAAAATAGATTTGATTTTTTTGTCCATGGAAAAAGGCAGGGATTAAGCAATTCCTTAAATGGTCAATAATGTTTGAGCACTCATCTGACCTACATAATATTATTTCCAAACTTTCTGGTACATGCTCATATAAGACCCCATGCTTGCTTGTTTGCTTGCTACGGGATTTTTTACTTATTTTACACTTTTTAAAAGTTCTTTGTCAGATTTCAGTGTGGAAATCTTAGAAAAATTATTAGATCATTTCAGCTCAGTATAAATACGTAAATAGAACTGCTAGCTAAAAAAAGAAAGGGTTCAGCTTGTGTGGGTGAGGGGAAAAAACGTGATGCTTACTCCTCTCCTTTGTTTCTATTTGATCTTGGATGTTATTATTTGTTGAAATCTTTGCTTGAACGTGATGTTTTAATTTTCTCTTAACTCCTGTTTTTACTTGTAGTAAAATGTGTTTTAGCTTGACTTTATAAAACTCAGTCATATACTTCTGCGATAGAAACAAGCAAGCATCTGTGGCCTGCAAATACTGATTTTGTTAGCAAGTGGAGCACTTAATGTTTCTTTGAGCTTCTCTCTTTACTTCTATTTCAATATGATAAAACCAAAATATATGCTTCAAGGTTTCCATTTGTGGAGGTATTTTTTATGTACGTGCGGTTAATACACATGAAGACCCAGTTTGTGATATTCACCCTATCTTGTGTGACCTCTGTAGAAGCACCTGCTTCTGACGGACCTTGACAAGCACCTTTTTCCCATGAGAAAGTGCATAACAAAGGTCATCTGCAACCATAAATACCTATGTGAGAATGTTTCAATTAAGCATCCCAGAACACTGTGCCACTAAGGCTGTGTGGGATGTGTGACAGTGTCCAAGATAAAAACGCAAGAAACATCTGCGCTGCCATTTATTTGCATTATTGGTTAGTCTCCTAATCACTGGCTGCATAGTTTGATCCTAAAGTTGTGCACTGGAAAAACATATAAATACTGGTATATGCTTAATAAAGCAATTCTGTCAACTTAGAACAAGGTCCCTGTTTTTTCCCATCGCTACAACCTCAAGGGGCAGCTCCAGAAAATGGGAGTGTCCTTGAAGTTCTCTGGTACATATGGCAGCCTGTGAAGGTCCTTCAGATACTCCAGTGTCTGAAACAGTGCTTGGAACATGGACTTTGTAACATCAATAATTTCCTGAGTTTCATGAGAAAAGAACAAGTTTGTAAACACCCAAATGCCTTTTAGGAATTCTGACATTTTTGTAAGTACTGTTGCAATTAATTGTTTTTTTTAGTGGACAACAGGGATCATATTAAGTTATGACTTCGACATTCCAAATAAATACAGGTTCAAGGATGGTATGTGCCTGTTCCAACATGTTGAAGAACCTTTAGCATTACTACATCTAGTTTTATTCTTCTGGGGATTAAAAAAAAAAAAAATACTCACTTGAAGATTTTTGTTTGCCTTTCTCTATGGAAGTGTCTCTGGCTTCCTTTTGAACTTGTGAAAACAGTGGTTCTGCCAGTGTTGTGACTCCTAGCATTACGTTCCATTTCCTGGTACACAAAATCATGATTTCCTGTGCCAGTGTTTCTGGCTTTATCTTGCATTCCAGGAGCTTGCAGTGTTCAAAGTTTGCAGTATTTCATTGTTGCATTACATCTTGAGATGTGTATGTTACAATACATAGAAGCAGTTTTATAAACTAATTACCTGCCTTAAAAAACAAAGGTGTTAGGAAAAATGTTCTCTTGGCTTGTTCCTCTCTTCATATTGGTGATAAATTTCAAAGATGTAGATAGATTTAATCCTGACGGTTCTTTATGTCTTTTGTGGTTTTTGGTGGGGTTTTTCCTTTCTTCTGTCCTCATAGTGCTTAAAACAAGTCTCCAAAATTAGTGTTGCTCCTACTGGATTATTAAAAAGACAACAAAAAGAATTGTGCTAATTATTTAACTGTGACATATTGGTGGTTTTATAGCAAGAAATTTGTGCCTTTAAAATTGTCTTATTTACTAAATATCCTTTGAAACTTCCTGAGGAAGATAGCAATGGTCCTATGGTTAACCTAGTCATATCACTACAGATTGCTTAGCAACTTTTGTTTTGTGCACAGCAGTTGAACTGTATTTGTATTTGATCTAATTTTTTTCAACTTCAAGAAAAATTCTGGCTTTTTGTCTATAGGGAGTTTTTCCTCCTTTCATATTTGCCAACCATCTAAATGTACCAGAAGTAGCTGTTTCAGGAACCTTAGTCCATCTCAGTAAGGTTGTCATCTGATTTTGAGGTTTAAAAACTCCTTGCTGAGTGGCTGATTCTACTTAGGATATAGATCCATTGGGTGATAGATGTAAAGTGGGCTTTTTGTTTGCTTGGTTTTCTGAATGCTTAAAGTACTAGAACTCAGCACATATCATCTTGTTACAAAGCAGTTTCTTAACTGTGTATGACAGACCAAAGGAAAGACTGTGTAATTTGATGAACCGGCAAGAGTATGCCTCACTGTTGATATGCTGGAGGAGAGTTTTGAGAAAAAAGAATCTCATACACTTTAGATTTGTCCTACACATCCTTCCAAACTTTGAAGCCAGGTCAGATTTGCACATTACAATTTTCAATTTATGTTGCTTCTGGTGTGTCTGGGAATTTCTCATTCTGTAATCCTTGGTTGCTTTATATACTTTTGATGAGTCCTTCCTAGCTGTGGTGAATCTCCAATTCTCTTCTATACAGTAGGCCAGGACTGACCTGTTCCCCAAGTGGTTTGGAAACTATGGTGTGTAATATGTTACATATATCAAACTAGGAACATTCTTCAGGAGTCCAGGTCTAGGTCAAAGATGGAAGCATCTGTGTTACCCAGACTCAGGGATCAGAATGAGGTGCCTCCCCATGAAAATTGGCAACAGCACCTAATAGAAGAGACATCAGCCTAAATGATGGAAAGCTGCTATTTAGAAGCTTCCAACAGAAACAGTCAAACAAAAACTGCTCCTCTCCCTTTTTGGGTGCCTGACTGCAGCTCTGAGGCAAAAGAAGTGAGATTACTGGCCAGAAGCTACTTTCTGAGCTCTAATGGGTTGAAGCACTGTGGTTGTAATGGTGCTTTGCGTGCTGTGCTGATCTGCCACCTTTCAGCTGAAGCAGTCTAGAAACAAATGAGAGCGTCTAGAAACAAGTGAGGGAGTCTGGGAGCTCAGAGTGTGGTAGAGAAGGGGAGCCGACTTTCTGCCTTATCTTTGGAACAAGTTTGGGCCAGGGTGAGAAGGGTATTTTTAAACACGTGAAAAGAGAAGCATTTATTCAGTCAGGTCTCCTTTTCTCTGGGATGTACTTACCTTAGAGTTTCTCATTAGATTGAAGTGCTTCATCTTAATTTGTACTAGTAGACCTGCAGTTTTGAACCTGGTATTGTAGCAGAAAAGTCTTTTTTTGCCTCCCTTAGGAGGAATTACAGGGTGGGTTTTTTTCATTAGTTCCGTATTATGCTGGAGGTACAACTGGTAAGATCTGCTGTCTATGTATTTTAGGTGGCTGTTAAGGCTGTTTGTATTTTAAGTTGCACTGGCTATGTTCACCATGGTACTTGCTATTCCCATGGGTCTAGCCACTTCATTGTTTTTCGATTCCATTCAGGGTAGGGTGTTTAATCTCTAGAGGTCTGCATATGTTTAGTTCTGTCTATGTGGGTGACCCTGCGGTCGGGACTGTCCATCTCGGGGGCTCCGCCCGACCCCCACGAGTGTCGGTCCGCAATCTCTCCTGCAGCCTCAGGACACGTGCGGAGCGCTGGGAGGCAAACCGCCGCCGCCGCGAGGGAAGTCGCTGCCAGGGGAAGCAGCCCGGACGACAGGTGCTCGCTGTCCCTGAAGGTGGCAGAACGGGAGGCTGCGTCCTTCCCTTGTGGCCCACGAGAGCGAAGGAATAACGAGGAGGAGGACTCCCTTGGTGCAACCAGGACAGGCGTTATTGGCAGTCGAGGTCAGGGAAGGGAAATCCCCCCAAACCGCTCCGTGCAGAGAGTTTTAAGGGGAAGCAAACGGGGAGGAGTTTACAATGGGAACTAATGGGAAAGGACCAGAGTGGAGGGGCTAGGGTACAGAGAACCAATGGGAGTTGAACTGGGGAAGAGGCATCGAACAAGGACTAATAGGGGACCGAGTAATGGGGAATGTTCTAGAAATTTGGGAAGGTACAAAATCTCAGGGAGAGGAATTTTAAACTTGGGAGCTGCCCACAGACCCACCTTCTGATTTGGATTCGTCCGCCCATTCGAGGGCGTAGATTGGGGTGACTGGAGGTGGTCTGTGCAGGGACCAAAAGGATGCCCGGTATGATGATTTAAGGGGCATCCCAACATGTGGGTAAAGATTTCTTCTTATTTAGCTGTTAGGACAGCTACATTTATGGACACTTAAGCTAACAGGCACTAACTTTAAAGGTTAGAAACATGTCAGCAGGACGTTTTCTACAATGGATGTGGAACTTTCAATACACTTTTCATGATCTGTCAGACAGTCTGTTTCATCCAAAGTATTTGCTGAAGGAGGACTTGTTGGAAAATGAGAAAAAGAATTATTTTTAGGAATTTTATTTTCCTTTTGGTCATCAGGTAAAATAAGATTACCTTGCTTGCTTCTTTTCTGTATAATCTTCCTTCAGGGAGTGATTAATTCATGTCATGGTCCTCTTCTATGAAGAAGAAAGTAGGAGATAGCAATAAGCACTCAGATTTTTTTTTTTTCTTGCCTTTTGTGGATTACTGAGCACAAAGAATGGAAGTTCAATTTAATATAAAGTGCATAAGAAAAATATGTTCCTATTGCCCTTTAGAGGCACATAAAAGGTGTTCTATACTAGGCTGATTTTTCAATTCCTGTAGAAACAGGAAGGAACATTTCAAGGAAGAACATGCTTACAAAGAAATAAAACAGTCTTGTCAAGATCTGGTTTATTCATACATAGGATGAAAAGTGAGCAATTTAAACCTGCAAGACAGAATAATACCATAAATAACTGTAGTGCTATGCTGTTGAATAGCAAACGAGGGCATCGAGAGAGAAATTAACAGAACAGCCTTCGTCTGGTATGCCTGTACCTTTTTAACAGGCAATGAAATAATAGGGATCACAAAATATTATGCAGCCCTCAGAAACAGGTTTGCTAAATTTTTCTTCAAAATCTCTATTCAACTGCTGTAACTCGCTCTGACAGCTACTATGGGGCTGAATCCTGAAGGATCCCAGTACCTGAGCATGCCAGAAGTAATCTAGAATTGCAAAAGGTCAGCTGAACTGCAATTCACAGGACTTGCGCTAACCTGACTGCAGTTCATCCCATTTGTAACTCACTCAGATAAGTGAAAAACAAAATAGATGGAGAATATTTGGTACTTGAAATTAAAAATAAACATTCTACAGAGTTCACGCGTGGCTGAATTAAGGAGTGAATTTTCTATTACTAAATTACTACAGCTGATGTCAGGCAGAGGCTGTAGTGCTAAATTTTTGGTGATCTGAACTGGATGCCAGTGCACACAACCATTTTGTCTTCTGTGTCTGGATTTCCTTCCCACACAGAACAGTGTTTTTGAAGGGATAGTCAGTGCTCTGTCACACTCCCAAATGTCAACAAAAACGCCTGTCTAGACCACAGGTGATCTGCAGGGTTCCTGGGTCTGCTGGGCACAGGTAGTCAAAACTGAGTAGAACGTACAGTCCTTACTAGAAGCATGCCATTTACTTAGGTAGCAGTACTAGCAGCTCTGAATGATTAATTTGGAGTACATTAGCTGCTTGGCCTTAAGAAACTATAAATGGTAAAAAACTATAGGAATTCTGACAATTTTCAAGATGGAAATTCTGTGGAACCGTTGCTTGTTCTTCAACGCAAATATGCTTCTGCAGATTATTTGAAAACACTATGTAAGAGAAGCCTTATTGAACAAAATAATCTAGAGTGAAGATCAGCATATGCATCCCTTCCTGTCCCTAAAATTATTCCTCCTGAGGTTCACTATCTTCAGCCATATCTTCCCTCATAGTGACTCATGGAACTTTTCTTTTTTTGAGAAATGGTTAATTTTAATCACACCAAGTTCTAATTCATAGAAGCTGTCATTCCATTTTTAAAAAGGAATAATTTCAATTAAATCATCAGCATTGTGGTTGAGTTTTCCTGCAGGTAGCAATTAGTGATTCCTCTAAAGTAACACCTTGACAGTATTTCTTTCAATCTTTTAAATTATTTTCACAAACTTTTTAACAGCAAGGAAACAAAGCAAACCAAAATGTCTCTCTCCATGAAATGCGTAGGTGTATACCATCCTGCGGTGATGATAATCTACCACATTTTAAGATTCAAGCAACACATAGAGCACAGAGTGGCTTTTTTGAAAATCATTTATGCATGATCTAGAAAATGTATACAAGACGGATTATTTCTTTTTTTTTTTTTTTAAAGATGATTGAAGCTCGTAATGTAGTGGTTTAACGCAGCACCACAGTCTGGGCCACGAGCAGGGGTGATGAAGAACGTGCTTTCATCCGGGCACCTTCTTCTGTGCGAGATGTCCATCGGGATCTTTGCTTCTTGCGAGACTGCAGTGTGCTCCCTGGTACTTGGAGCTGAGAAGGACGGGGCAGATAGCACCGCCATCTGACGGCACTTTTGCAGCTTTGGAAAGGAAAGAGGACTGGCCCCAGAAGGTGGTGTAAAGACAAGTTGCCACAAGCGTCCGGGGCAAACCCTGGGCAAACCGGTTGTCCTGGCATTGTTCTCTGTGCGAGACGCAGCCGAGAAGCTTTCCATATAGATTCAAACCACAAGAGAGGCGGAATGCGGTGGTACGTAGCGCTTCGAAGGAGAGGTGCAGGAGCCCAGGCATGTTTTGGCACAAGCTGGAGCGCTTGGCTGCTGGCACGGTGTTCCGTGTGAGAAGCAGGTGACTGTTCGCCTCCAGGACAACAAAGGTCCGATGTGTTAGAAAAGGCGAAGAACGAAGCTGCAGAGCACCGGGCTTCCATGCGCATCGTACGGACTTTGCAAGACAAGGGTGGCTGCTACTCTCCTGCCTGCTGAATTAGCGTTGTAGCATTGATTGGGAAGGAGGCAGTTCAATGACACTTACTTTGTGCTGCTGCCTATTCCTCTTCCAGCTCCATGTGGCAGCAACTGCGCTTCCCTTCAGTCTCCAAGTTTCGGAGAACACGGTGGCAGGATGCAGCAGAGAAGGGAAGTACATAGAGAATGCACCGCTGAGTTTGCTGTTGCTTCCGTGCCGAAGGCAAAGCTGCAGCCCAGCACTGGCTTCTACCCCTACAGCCGTTCTCCATGAGAGCGGCTGCTGGAGGTCGGCAACGGAGCTGCAAGAGGGACAAAAATGGTGGACATCTGCCTCCGAAGAAAGGCACAGAGCCATCGTGTGTTGTGCGCTTTTCGAAGGCTGCTTGGAGAAGGGCTACTTTAGGAACGCCTCCTGCTTTTGATGCCATGTTTCTGGGTGAGCTCTAGCTGCGTGGACCCTGCAACACGCAGGGATGAAGAAAGTGCTTATCTGCACACTGTGGGATGAAGCCCGACAGCTGCGCGTTACTTTTTGCAGCAGCAAGAACAATTCTTGGCTGACTGCGATTATGAACGAGCTTTTGCTGGACATCTGCAATTTGGTGCGCCGAACACACAAGCTCGGTGCTCTGCAGCTTCCTTCTTCGCCTTAGGTCGTCTGCACGGAAGAGAAGCCCGGCGACAGTATTCAACTTTGCCGCTTCTCAGCGTGCATACTGCACGCAGAGCCACCGTGCGCTGTGCACGGTTCTTCCTCGACTCGAGGTCCAAGGATAGCCGTGCCTTTCAGAACGCCTTCTGCTTTGACACGAGCTTCTGGGCGAGGTCTAGCCGCAGTCAGCAAGAACATGCTCCGTTGACTCGGACGGTGAACGAGCTCCGGTTGCACTTCTGCAATTCGGCACGCTGCACACACAAGCCCGGTGCTCCGCGGCTTCGTCCTTCGCCCTACGTTGTCGGGGCAGAAGAGAAGCCCAGCCATGGCAATACGCTTTGCCGCTTTTCAGCGTGCATGCTGCACGCTGACACAGTGTGCTGTGCACGGTTTCTCCGCACCTCGAGCTACCAGGAGACCCTTTCGGTTTCACGGCGTACACACTGTGTCCATGGTAGTTCTCGCTCAGTGAAATTTGCCAGGGGAGAAGCGCTTGCTGCACAGAGTCTTTCAGTGTGCGAGACTTTGAAAACACAGCAGCACAATCTGGCCCATGAGAAGGGGTGATGAAGAACGTGCTTTTGTCCCAGCCCATTCCTCTGTGTTGGGGAAGTCTGTCAGGATCTTCGGTCCTTGCGAGACTGCAGTGTGCGCCGTGGTACTTCAAGCTGAGAAGGACCGGGCAGACAGCACCGCCATCTGACGGCGCTTTTGCACGTTGTAACAGACAGGAGGATTGGCCCTGGAAGGTGGTGCAAATCCCCGTAGCCACAAGTGTCAGGAGCAAGCTCCGGGCGAGCTTGTTGTCCTGGTACAGTTCTATGCGCGAGATGTAGCCGAGAAGCTTTCCACTTAGCTTCGGGCGGCAAGAGGGGCAGGATGTGCTGCTGCGTAGCGCTGAGAAGGAAAGGTGCAGGGCCCCGGCATGTTTGGGCAGAAGCAGTGTGCTGGAGCGCTTCGCTGCTGGCGAGAAGCAGACCACTGTTCGCCTCCGGGAGAACGGAGGGGCGGGCGTGCTCGAAAAGGCGAAAAATGAAGCCGCAGAGCACCGGGCTCGCGTCCGCGTCGTACAGGCTGCTGCGGCCCGGAGGGTAG
>VZTI01004741.1:0-44904 GCA_013397865.1 Struthidea cinerea
AAGGCTCCCAAGGCTCCCGCACTGCCCGAAAATACAATAATTTTCTTAATATTTTTGGAGTTAGGTATTTTTTTCTCATGCTATAAAATGTTCTTTAGTTAGTTAATATGGGCAGAAAAACGAATCAGAAAGATAGACTTTCTACTAGAAAATTAGACATTTAGACTGCCCAAATTGTTATCCATGTACAAATGCTATAGTAAAAACCTTGCTTTTGACTATATTATAGACTGCAGTCCTTCTGCTTATCTTCAGCAGGAAAACATAATTTCAAGGCACATCTATCTTTTTGTAAATGTTACTTCTGACTGAAATTTTTTTATTATCTGGTGTGAGATGGAAAATGATAATTTTATTTTAAGCCCTTGTTCAATTTATACAAAAGGATTCTGTCAAGCCTGATAAACGTTTCTTTATTTTAATTTCTTAAAAGAAAAGTATAGCCATATATTTTGTTTCCTTTCTGTGGGATTTCCTTTGTTTTCTTTGCCTAAGATTTATAGAAGATCAAACATGTCAATAGACTTTATCATATGTGGGATATTGGGAAAAATTTTTGAAATGTATTTTCATTTTATTCAAAAGCAATATTGAGCTTTTGGTGTACCTTTTTCAATAGCATTTGAATGTTTGTTTTATTGTGACATTCTTTTTTTTTAATGAATTTATCCCTGTTATATACTGCGAGTTAACACAATTTCAATTAATTAACCTTCTTCTACCAAATGAAAGTTAATGAAAATTAAGTATAAAGCAGGTACCTCTATTTTTCAAAATAAATTGAGGACTATACCCCAGAAAATCATAAAACTCTCATTCTAGTGCAGAGTATCTAGATTTTTCTTATATGTAATACTCAGAACCATGTGCTCTCCTACCCGCTGATTGGAAGAGATTACTCTTCTCCCATTTGCGTGTGTGCAGGCGGTACATCTAGGAAAACCAGTTAAAACTTAAAACAGACTAGAGATGCATGACTTCAAGAGAAACTCTGTCAGTGAGGTCAGCCTAAGAGGTGGAATACTCACCAGATGAAAGCGAGGGAAACTCTCCTGCCTGAATGTCTTAAACTTGGGCTAGGCAAAGCCCTTGAAAAATAGATAAAATGAGACGAATAAGTGCCTTTGAGATCCCATGCTTTTGAGAAGTTGCATGTGGAGAGTGAAACTCTTTTGCAGCCCATGAAGTTAGAAGATGCTGGGTTTGAACTGCTAAGTCAGAATGGTTAAATGGGATCAGTAAGGACAAGGACCGGAATGGCAAAACTTTCAGCACATGTGAGCTGCTGTTCTTCCAGCAGAGCAGTACAATGTGTACACACACATGCACAGCTTTGAGTCTCTGTAAGTGGCAGTCACAAGGTTAGTGGATTGCTAATCCAATTGAAAAGAAAAAAAAGTTTAGATTCCTAAAAATGCAAATCAGGATCCCTCACCCTCAAGAAACACAAAAATAGGCAAAGATACAGTTCAACTATATTGTTGCTGCAGTTAATGTGGACAATTATGTGTTACTCTTCTTGTGTTATATGTAAAAAAAAAATTGCTGTGGAGCTTCAGTGATGCTTTCAGTCTTCATTGGTTGGCACAGGATGGAACTAGGTGAAAACCAGGCTGCCTTGTTACTTGACTAGTACTGCTTCACAATAAGGAAACCTGCTAAAGGAACTGGATGCAATGGTTCTCCTCTCCCTTCTCACAATTTCACCCTTGGCCAGGGGAAAGATGCAAGCCCCTCATTTACTACCATCAAGACTTGGAGTGGTCTAGAAAAAAACTTCATGGGCATTCTTCAGCGGTGTGTACATTTCCATAGATTCTATAATTCTTACTCAGCAATATAGGGTATATTTTTAGGATAGTCAAACTGGATGCTTGTTTTGGCTAGACCTCCAAAAATACCACCTGCTCTAAGGATTTTACGTGTTATCATATCCAAAGCCACACTTGGAAAACACAACAGCTGAGATTGGAAAGCACCTAGCTTCCTCTAGTCTGCTCGTTCTGCTGAAAATAGGATCAGCTAAAACATGCTGCCCAGTACTGTGTTCAGCTGAATTTTGAACAATCCCAAGGATAAAGACTCCACAAATTCCCTGGCCAACCTGTGCCAAAAACCCATAAATAAGAAAGATCTTTCCTCTCATGTTTACAGAGAATTTCCTGTATTGCAGTGTTGCATTTTTTCTTTTCCTTTTAGTGGACACCACTGATCATGATTATTATCATAAATATATTTTCTATTCAGATATTAATAGCATGAGAGAAAAATGCAGAGAGAAACTCAGAGCCCTAAATCATGATGAGTGAAACACTTGCTTTTCTATCTAGCCCAGCTTATTCATGTCATTTGTACAGACGTGACAGGGAGCAAACTCATTCTGCTTAAGCAGAAAGGTTCTACTGTGAAAAGTGAGAGTTTTTAAAGGCAGCATGACATTTTTTTTTAATCAAACTGAAAAATTCTTCAAAATATAAGGTTGCATATTAAAACTATTCCTTCAAGCACTTTACTAAAAGTGTCAGCTTCTTCCTAGCATGGAGAAGTAGAATTTTCTAGAGATTTATTTTTCTGCATTTTTAGATACCTTCATACTTTTTTCTGTCATTTGCCTCAGATATACACTTTAAACTTATCATTGTTTTCCACCTACAATAAGTATTCTTTGATAAGTAATATTTTTATCTAATTTCATTTTCAGCTTCACTTTTCACAGTTTATGAGACTTTTAGAGGCGCCTTACTAAATGCACTTGGCATGATTTGCATAGGAGAGTATCTTCTAGTTTTGACAACATTTTTTTTTACCTATTCCTTTTTCTTTTTACCTTTTCATTTAAGTGGAGCATCTTTCTACAAAATCCCAGGTAAAAATTCTTCCAGAATTCCATATAACGCTGTAAAATTATAATGGGATTGTGTGAGGAGTTGAATTCAGTTACATGTCTCAAGAAGGAAGTTCCCATAAGATAAGACACCATAACGGGAACTTGAGATAAGTATAGATGGCAAAACAGGAAGGCTTTAATTCCAGGCCTGATGAAGGTGAAGATTTGAAATTAACACCTTGGACAAAATTCCACTGTGCAGACTGAGGGAACTTAAAATAAGACTTATCCAGGCAAAAAATTTTCGCAGTGGCAAACCGTGGGAAAGGATACACATGCCAGTCCAAGCTGTGGGAATGGCATCTGCATTTCATGGATATCTGGGACTTGGACTGTATAGAAGTTGTGCATCCAGAACAACACTGGTACCCCCAACACTGAAGACCAGGGTGAAGAAGGACCAGTGGGATGCTGCAGGGATCCATGTGGTTGTGATATCTTTGTACTTAATCTCTCTCTTTCTTGCTCTCTTTCTCTTCTTCAATCCCCCCTCTCTTCGTATTTCTATCTCTCTACCTCACATTTACAGTTAAATAAAATCTGTACTATTGACTCTGGTATATGGTCTTGTTTGCACCTTAATTCAGACAGAGGCTCCTCTTATAATTGTACCGTACCATGCTGTCTTGAAAGCTCCTTCATATACAGCTTCATCATTCACAATCTTTAATTAGAATTCACTACATAAGCATTTGATGTGCAGCATTTTTGAGCACCACGGAAAAGAAAATGCAAGATGTAAACATAACTTTCATTCTCATACTCAGGGTTATTGCTAAAATATTTTCTCTCTTGTCTCTCCAACATAAAACATGATGTTTCTGTGTCACCCCTTGTAGTCTAAAGCCTTAGATATCAAGAAATTTTGACAACAATCCGGGAAAGATGGTTAACTTTGCCAAGCCATTGGAAAGGCTGAAGAAATTATTGCTCATCTCTCCATGTGGGAAGATTTCGAGGTTATGTGTAAAACGTGGAAGGCAAACCTTGATGCATGTCTTTTATCAACCAGCTTCCATGGAAATCATAAAACTGAAACTTCTTATGTTTAAGAAGACTTATAACCCTCCTTGTCAGAACTTAGAGGCAAAGGAGCCGACTTTTATTAGCCTGTACTTTAATATAACCATTATGTTCTGCAGTTTAGCACACATATTACTAAATGCAGAGCTTATAATATTATGCAGTACTGATTTGCAGAAATTGCTTTTCTGTCACTGAAATGTGTTTTCATTAGGTATCTGAAGGATAAAAGTGATTTGCATTTAATCTATAGTGGTACTGTCTTTACACAGCGAAATGACATTGGGGGGGTTATATTTTCACTTTCAGGAAAATAAATCTTTAATTCAACACTCTGCATGAGAACTTTGCCACTGAATCAAAAGGACTTATAATTTCACCTTCATTTTTAACTTCGTCTTACCTCAGGTAACCACTCTGTCTTGAGGTTTTTGCCTGAATCTGGCTTTTAATGGCTGGACTAAAAGTCAGAACTTTTGCAGTTTCTGATAAAAAGCAGGCAATAAATTTAAGGTAATAATTTTAAATAAATAAATAAATGAACAACAAAGACTGCTGCAGCTGATTCTACAAAGTGAAAAAATATCTTTGAGAAGAAAACCAGTAAATTTAATTCTGGCTTGCCTGGAATACGCTTTCATACTTTTGTCAGTACTTGTGAGTAGGCATATACAGGGAGCATACTCTTACAGGTGATTGAGAAGATGAAGGAAAAATAAAGTTAATTAGTTAGGGTTGAATAATCTATAAGAAATGAAAAGGTGAACGTTCTAATTTTTTATAGTTATCATAACACGTCATCTTTGGAATTAAGGTTGTGTTAGCCAAAATCTTTTGACAATATATTAATCTTCTTCTCTATACTCATCTCAAATGCTCCTTGAAATTAAGATGACAGAATTATTCATTATTTCTTATTCTGAAATGCTGCATGTTGCTTCTAGGACGGTTAAGCACCTACTCAACATAAGACAGAGGGATAATGTATTGCAGTGGTATATGAAGACATATCTGCATTAGATTTGTAATAGGCATGCTGTTTTAAGAAAGGTGTATTTCTATGACTTTGTGATGCAATTTAATTTGCCTCCTGCAAAAAAAATTATAAGGAAGTGATCTAACTTGAAAAATCTCATTTTCTTTTTTGGAAAAATTAACATTAAAAGTATTGTCAATAAAGAAAACACTCTTGTGTTGGTTTGACCCTGACTGGAGGAGAGGTGCCTACAAAAGCTTCTCTATCACTGTCCTCCTCAGCTGGGCAGGGGAGAGAAAATATAACTAAAAGCCCATGGGTTTTTAGGTCAAATTAAGGGCAGGGAGAGATCATTCACGAGTGGCAGGGAGAGTTCACTCACCAGTGACTGTCACGGGCCAAACAGACTCCACTTGGGGAAATTGAACTTATTGACAATCAATTCAGAGTATAATAACAAGAAGTAAATCCAAATCTTAAACTCACCCTCCCCTCATTCCCCCCCACTTTTCTTGGTCTCAACTTCACTCCTGATCTCTTCCTGCCTCCCAGTGGCTCAGGGTGACAGAGAATGGGGGTTGCCATCAGTTCATTGCACATTGTCTCTTCTGCTCCTTTTTCCTCAAGGGAGAACTCCTCACACTCTTCCCCTGCTCCAGTGTGGATCTGTCCCATGGGGTGCAGTTCGTGAGGAACAGGCTGCTCCAGTGTGGGTCTTCTGCAGAGTCACAAGTCCTGCTGGCAAGCCTGCTCCATTGTGGGTTCCTCTCTCCATGTGGGCACAGCCTTCCTGACATGAAACCACAGACTATGCAATGTCATTCATAAGTCTTTCCCTACTTTCTTTCAGAACTTCTTGAAGCTATTAGGTATTACTATTAACAGCATTGTGGGAGTATATCAAGTTCCCAAAGGTATTGTAAAAGGCCCCTAAACTGACAAGCTTACTAGATGACAGAGTAGAAACTAAGGAACAGAGAGGGGATAAATAGCCTTTCTAAAGTCATACTGAAAGACTATGGCAAACAAAATAATCACAAGTCTCAAGCCAGCGCGTGACCCACTGAGCTGTCAAACCCATGTGGGAATACTTCCAGCTGTGAGGGGTAGAATCTCCACTAGTAGTTACCATTGTTATTATCCAGGCGTAGCTAATGAAGTTCTTTCAGGTGTTAAAGTCACCCAACATATACATATTTTTCATATTGCATATTTTCTATACCATTGAATTACTATTTTAGTAAGGGATATTATGTTCTAAGTGGGTTAAAAAGGGATAACTGAGAACTGTTACTTCAAAGTAGCCAGGTGTTTAATGTACATGAAGTATTTTCATTACACTTACTTAGGTAAATTATCAAGTCACATATAAAGCAAATTTTATCCAAAAACATTGCACTAAGCACTGCACTAAGTAGCAGAAAGGCCCATGGAGTATCTTTTATTTATCATGAATCTCTTTAATAATGACTCTGAGGAAGTACAAGTGAGATTGAAAAATAAATGACTGAAGGCCAGTGAAGTGGAACAAGATTTAGAAAAAATGTACTCCATCTTGCAAAATACAGCCCAATCTTTTATGGCTTATATTTTTCTCCATTGGCGCAAAAATAGCTTTATAAGATATTTTTCCTTGTAATAAAGTTTTGAAAACAACACATGCATATTTTTTTCCTTACAAAAGATAATAAAGCAAAGCAAAACAAAACAAAACAAAATGTTATCCCATAGCATATTATTGTGGCATATGAACTCTATACAGATTGAATATAGATTTCAGAGGAAGTATAAGATGTAGTGAAAATTACTGTGTTGTGTAGATGAATAAAACAGCCATTGAGACACCTTGAGAAACATCTTATCTCACAAAAGCTTTCTTGTTGTTATTGACTTTTAAATTTTGAAGACTTTTTCAAGGTTTAAAAGCGACAAAAAAGCTATCTAGTGAAAATTGGTATAAGACTGGTTACATTGCATCTTGCAGCTGAAATGTATTCCATTGTAGTAATTGAACTAACATTATCCTCCAGCTAGATGCTTTCAGAAAATATCCCTAGTTTGAACTGGTAATGAGTAGAATGATTTCTAGTGTTCACAAGAAGGGTACTTCATGACCGAAAAGGAAAGATTCAGTGTAAATGTGAAAGGTCAAAATGGATGTCATAGAAATAGAAAATAGAAAAATTCTCTTCTGGTTATACCATTTTAATTCAAAAATTACTTATTCTGAAATGTACTGGGAAATATCTTACTTTTAAGATATAAAGTCTTGTTAAAATGATTGTGAAATCTTCAAAACTAGGAAAAGTCATTCACGTATTCAAAGACTGTAGTCCTTAAAAGATAATTTTCACAACAAAATGTATTTACATCAAAGGAGGACAAAAGTACTTCCTTAAGCCCATTTACACTATTCTATTTTGTAGAACTTCAGAATCATCCAATTAATATTCCATAATCTTTCTTAATGAGAAGACTTTATATATAGAGAGGGAAATGAGAAAATTGATTATTTATTCTGTTTAACTTATTTTGGTATAGGATGGATCTGCAAAGTAATAGAAAAATTGAGACTATTAAAGAGAATTTTTCCCATTATGGGAAAAAAATACTCAGCTTAGAATTTGTATATTGAATACAATTTATTTTTTTTTTATTCATCTAGTGTTGAACAGAAGTGAGCAAGCAACATGTAAATAACTTGGAATCTTGGACAAAGCTGACTTCCCAAGAATAATTTTAACATATTAATGGCAGAAAAAAACCCTTCTTTTCTTTGTCTAAAAGCCAGTTGTTCTTCAAGGACTCTGTAGGCACAACAGCATCAGTTTAACAATTACCTTCCTCACAATATGTAGTTTTCAAAGACCAAGGATTCAAGGATGTGTCTGACTGGGTTCATTGTGCAGTTGTGAGACAGAGAGTTGGCACCAGCTCTGCTAAACAAGGATCCTGAGCTAAGCCAGGAGAGGGAAAGTTCAGGCCTACATGACCTTTCTTGGAATGTATATATATATTTTTTTTAATTTGTTATCAAAGACAGGGCGACCCAACAGGTAATTTCAATGTAACTGAAGATTTTTATGTGCAGCATAAGCAGTTCATTAGTGAATGAAATGCCTTATGTCAGAGACTGGATTAGGTGGACCACCTGTCTTCTATCTGTTCTTATTTGTTGTATTATTTACTTCATTTCTCTTGTCTTTGTTTTTTTCTGACCCATAGCTGTGTCTGTACTAGTCAATTAAATGGCTAGGACATGGATCTGAGCACTGGAGCATGGTTTGCCTGCCCATGGTTTCTCATGCCAGCCCAGACACCACACTCAGTCAGCATCCAGGAGCAGCCTGGGGTCCGCAGATACAGTCTGGATATGTCTGCTTCATCTGGTGTGAAAGAGCAGTTGTATGCACACCCACCTGGCCCTACCAGCTGCCTGCCTGTTTTATGCTCAAAATAAAGTGTCTACTGGCATAGTTTTCAGGGGTAGGTAGCTGTTTTGAGAGTACATGGTGGTGGCACAAGAAGACTTTCAGTTAATGTTTCATGTTGTAAAAATGACCCTACTATAGACGTTTTGGATGTTTTATGCTGATTCTAGCTTTTGAGAAAAGACAGACCAGCCAGCCACCTTGAAAAGGAGACAAAGGATGCTACCCCAAAGCGTGATCACATTTGCTGGAATTTCATAAATGTTCTGATTATGCTGTAATTTTCCACAAGATCCTTCTAAATTAAATATCCTTTTTTTCAAGAGTATACTTTGAAAAATATGGTTTCATATTTTCCCCTGGAAAAAAATCCAAATTTTTGTCAATATACCCTCATTTTCCAAAAGCTTATAAAATTATAGTGTGACTTGTTTTGTGTAAGAGAAGATATTTCCCCACTAGTGACTGAGGTTTTACAAAGAAAATGTAAAAATATTTGGAGTCAAAATTACTCACAGCTATGGGAAATTGGCATTTTTGATGTTCTAAGTAACATCAAAATGACAGTTAAAACTTATATCTGGCTCATACTAGTAGACAGACATACAGAGCAAGATTATCTGTGGAAAGAACATTATCTGTGCACTATGAAATTCCTGATTCTCTGGTCACCGTATAGCTGAGTTCAATTTCCAGGTTTAAAAATAATCTCATCAACTAGAAATTACTAGACTACATGATGGTTAGTATCTTCTTTCTGACACCAGTTGAAAACAGCTTCAGTGCCACAACCAAGAGACACAACCACCTAGAGTTTCTGTTCTGGTAAGTTTGATTAGCCTGAAATATTTTCTGAAACCCGAGTCCTGTATATACCATTTAGCTTTGATAAGGAACATCATGAGTCACTGCAAGATGGAAAAAGCTTTGCATCAGTTCAACATGCAGCTCTATTCTCCTTTTGTGGGGTTTTGCCCAGCTGAGTTGATGTCCAGGAACTGGATGTTTATATTCATCTCCACGTCACAATCCCAAAGCCAGAAAAACAAAAAAAAGGTGTTTTACACTCCAAATATAATACTTTAGGTAAGCTCAATTTTTTTAGGTGTGAAAGAATCACGGCAAGTATTGCCATCACAATAAACCCGTATGCTGTTGGTTTTGGACAGTTGGTTATTTTTCCTAAATAACCAGTAAAAGCTCAGTGAAAATAAGCAAACAGTTTAACATGTATTTTATGTTTGTGAAATGTATGAAGGGGTTTTATGTATATTTGAGTTACTGTTAAAATGATTATTTTAAAAATGTTCTTATTTAGTCTTACTGTTTTCAAATAAATATTACTAGCAAGGATGTAGGACTACAGTTTACTACTGACAGATTTTAAGGATGCTGAGGTTGTGTCTATGGACATTTTCCAGCACTGTTTATTTGTTATGGCTCCCAAGACACATTATAGTATGACTGAATTTCTTTGAAACATTCTCCAAAAGCTATGTTTTTCAGTAGCTGAAATTTCACTGGCTCATAAAGTTTTAGAGCTGCTTAATCACATTATCACTGGGCTGTCGCTCACT
Source organism: Struthidea cinerea (assembly GCA_013397865.1). Classification (NCBI taxonomy): domain Eukaryota; kingdom Metazoa; phylum Chordata; class Aves; order Passeriformes; family Corcoracidae; genus Struthidea; species Struthidea cinerea. The sequence goes on from VZTI01004741.1 coordinate 9,895, forward strand.
TGGAACATATTGAAGAAGGCCAATAAAACAGAAGGTAAGAGCCTCCTAAAGGAGAAAAAGATAAACAAATTTGTGGGTTCTGTTTTCATGAAGGACTTCAATCAACTCTGTGACTGAAGCCTGTTTTAGAGCTTGTCTAATATAATTTGCTACCTTTCAAATTATATTGGACTTTGAACTACCTTTTTACTTCAGATAATTTTGTTCTTAATCAAGGTAAACTACATTGAAATAAGCAGCTCTGATTCAACCATCTTGGGAGTATTTGTTTAAATTATCATCTTATATTATGGTCAGTAGACAGTGATTTTTCCATGAGAGAAAAATTATTTTATTTTTCAAGTTGCCTGTATTTTATTCTTTGAAAAAGCTGGAAAGTGCCACCTTGGACTTAGATGCAGGAGAAGGAATCTTGGCAGTTGTGTTGTCTGAAAAGAGAAAGTTCATTGTGGAAATGTTTCTGGGAGATCAAATGCAAAGCTGATGCTTTGCTATGTTTGCATGTTTGCAGTAATTTGAAGCACATGAACACTTAATATATCAGCTAGAATAGACACTGGCTGAAACACATAAGCAGTCATCAATGTGGGAAATTTTAGGTTAGGTAAGCACTGAATTAAATAAAATTGAAGCAGTATTTTTACCTGTTCTTTCACACAAGACGGCATATATTCAGAAGTATTGAATCATTTGATGTGTGCCACACACATCTACCTCAGTGACTCCATAGGCCTTGAATGTGTCACATTCCTGCCAGCTGGAGACGTTCACTTACCCTCACATAGAATTACTTATGCCTGGGATAGAGTTACATGGATGTGGTACACAGATTGTAGCTTGCTCTGCTCTCCTGTCAAGATGACCAGATGACAAGCCATTCTGATGTGGAAGCCAGCAAGTTTCATTAACTTGTTATTTTTGCATTATTTTCCTTCTTGGAAACCTTTGCCAACTTGAGTTTATCTTCAGGAAGAAAGGGCTACATCTATCTGAGAGTAAATTAACATTAGTGCTGGAGGGTGTTAGGGCATGTTCTTTTTGCCTCCAAACACGATTTTTTCATCCAAATTACGTTTGGAAAATTATTTCCTACTCCTTTGAATGCTCCAAGTGCATTTGGGAATAGTGCTGGAAGAGCAAGAATTGGCCAAGAACAAAGCTGAATCAGAATAGAATGTTCTACTGCCAAAATTTCAGCTGCGTTACTGATATAGATACCTCTGTAGGTGAGTTACAGCATGGAGATTAATTCCAACTAACAGTTAGATTGAGCCTTAATTGCTCTTCAGTGATGCAAAAAATGAACAAGTCACCATTTCTAGTTCCTAACTGCATCCTTAAGTGACTACATTACTTTGTAACTCTAGTTCTGAATTTCCAAGGTCATAAATGCAATGTTTACTAGAACAAAGAAAATAATACATTTTCCCAAGCCACACTTAGCAGCTTAGTCAATGAAACATCCTTTTTCCCATTAACCTAAGAGGACTTGACTCAGAAACTCAGATCTATTTAATTAGTTTCAAATTACAAACTAAAAATCAATAGTTATTTTCAAAAGATAAATATCCTTCTGAAATATGCCAAGACACTTTTCTCAGCAACTTTCCTCGAACAGGAAAAAGCAGTCAGGCAAATACTTCTCTAATTTCATGCAGCAGTATTCTTTTTCTACCAGTTATTAGATATTTCAGACAAGGAGGCTGAGTATCTGCATGTTCGTAGGTGATTTAGTACTTCCCAAGGAAAAGGCAAAGCACCACCAACAGTGTGACCTCTCAAAATCAGGTAAAACAAAATAGTTTTTACTTGACTACTTGAGTAGATTAAAAAAGGCCATGACTAAAAGCAGACATGAAAATAAAGCAAATTCATATCTATAGTGAAAAATAAATATCTACTTACCATAAATTTATTATTTTTCTCTTCCTATGGTTCAAATTTAATTAAAACCCACTATCATACAAAATCCAATTATGGTCTGTGTATTCATTACATCTAAAAGTTACAAGCTACACTGCACAGGTTATCTAACAATAATAATGCAGGTATTACTCCAGATTACATTTGAGGTTAGTAGCTGTGAGTTATAAATGCAAGAAGAGAACCCTAAAATTGACAAAAGGTGGAGGAAGGAAAAAAACTGTAAACACTGCCTGTCTCAACAGCATTATGAATGTCATGCATGATTTCTGTCAAGAACAAGCAGTGAGCTAAGTGAGACAGATCAACATTAGTTACATCTAACAATAAACTACTTAAAAGTTGTTGCAACAGACTCAAAAATTCTGAAAACTACAATAAGCTTATTACAATTAATAACACAAGATGGTGCTAGCAAGGAAAACGAAACAAAACCCACTAAGAAAGCCCTCAAGGAATGGCAATTCCTTTTTACTGGATGGCTCAGGGGACACAGGGTTTGGCAGTGAACCTAGGCAGAATTAGGATGTAAGGGCTTGATGCTGAAGGAAGGGGGACACATTCAGTAGACATTACTGAACATGAATATTTAGGTTTTTTTTTCCTAAAGGAATATCCAAAGTAGTGAAACAGCTGAAGAGGAAAAAATTGTATTAAATCAAATCAGATTCATATTTTACTAGTTTATTCTTCTGGTTTATAACTTTTCTTCCAATTTTATGATCTTTTTAGTATTTAAAATGAATTCAGTAGAATGTGAAGTAGCGTTAGTTACCATCAAACATTCATCCATATTCCATGTGGAAATATTTTAATTTGTATTAATTCAACTTCTCTAATTCTTTACTCTTCCCACAGTATTACTATAAATCACCAAAATACTCTTTGTATGCTATTGTAAGTCACCAAAATATTGTTATTCTGAGGCCTGGACAATCCTGTCCCAACATGGGAAAAGCCAATTTACACACATAATCTTGCAGTGTCTAATTGCATATCTTAATGATATCTCTGGTCTCTAAGAGAATTCACATGCATTATTTCCTAGTTTATTAGGATACTGATGGGGGAAAAAGAAAGTATAATCCAGTGTATATTGACTGGATATTCTAATTGTGATCCAAGATGAATGTTAAGAAATTAGATTAAGAAATTTAAGAAGGAAAGAACAATATTATTCAGGAGGATAAAGAAAAATAAAGGCAGGGGAAAATAATAAAAAATAAAATAAGGACAAGGGAAAGCCTGTAAGACAGGTAAATGAGAATATGAACAACTGAAGTTTCGTTTCTGAAAAACACACAGCCTGGAGGTAACCACTATATATCATTCCACCACACCTGACTAGCAGTAACACCAGCAGTCCTTATGCCTAGAGGATGAGAAAAAATTGCTTAAAAATATTACCATTAGGAATGGTACAGTACATATAGAAGTATTTGTACACTTTTATAAAGAATAAGCCTTAAAACTTGCAGTGAGTGATTTCTGTATGTTAACAGATTTTGTCAATTTACAGGAACAAATATGGCCTTCTAATAGTTCTATATGTTTTCTAACTTATCTCAGTTTCAATGTAAGGAACTGTGATGCTTGAAACCCATCACTGAGAAGTTGACTTCTGGAGTAAGTACAGCTTTTATTTCTAGACCTCTTAAAAATTGAAAGACATATTTGAATGCATAATTATAACTATGGCAGATGGCCATCAGCAGGATTAAAAAAAAAAAAAACATAATGAGAACATTGTCAGAGGTATATTAGAAGCAGACTTGGAAAATTGAATCACCCCTTGAAGGAAATAGATTTTCAGTTGGTTACAGGACCCCAGAGACTTGCAAAAGAAGTGAAGAAAGACATGCCAAGGAAAAGTGATGTTTGACATGAAAACTAGAAAGAGAACGATAAGCTGATAGAAACAGGAACAGCTTGTATTGATATTATATTTGAAGGGAAAAAGTGTAGCGTTAAGCTGTGAGCCACAGCAGTTAAGGTAGATAAGAAAAGGTTATTTGTTTGGACAAGCTCTAAACTAATTAGAGAAAGCATCTGAACTTCTTTGGATTGGTAATTTCTCAGAAAGTTACAAGGAGGAGAGAATATGTATATATATATATATATCTATGCTAGTAAAACAGATACTGGGCACAAAGGGAAAGTGGTTGTTGCAATTATTGAAGGCAGCCGTTCTCCTGTGACCATTCAGATGGAAGTACTTCAGACACGAAGTATGTGGTAGAGCATATTTTAGAACTTATGATAACTTCAAATTTTGCATACATAAGATTTTATCTATTTTCCTGAGATTCAGCTTTCCTAGCCTCAGAGAGTGCATTTGTGCAGTTACCCTGCTAATTAAAATGGCTATGAGGTAAGGGAGAATGAATATCATAATCAAGGTCATACAGGAAATTTCTGCCTCAATTTACAACTCGTTTCTGCTATGTGCATGTTGTTATGGCTATTATTATGAGAAAGACCAAAAATCAATGGGTTACTCTTGTGAACCAAGGACTCAGGCTACACTGTACTTATCTCAGGCACTCTGAAAAAGCAAAGTACTTAAGAACATAATTAACTTGGAACGAGTGGCTTGACTGAAGCCAGTGTTGTACCTTCTCATGTGAAAAACTTGCCCAAGTGAAATGAAAACACCTGCTTAGATGAAAATTTCTTTTCCCAGTTCTTGTCACAAGGCATTAATAGTATAAAAATCAGTCTAATATTGCTCAGAATATTTTTTTGAGGCATGATTAATATTAACTATCTACTGCATCCACTTCTATATGCTGTCACAGGAAGGTTAATTAAAATTATCACAGGGGTTTTTGTTTGCAGCACAAAATAAAGTGCTTAATGATATATGGACATATTTTAAAGAGCTGATTTTACTTCTCAAAAGCTTATTAAACTATTTCACTAGTTGCATTAGCCACGTCTGTTGTTAAATGCATTGGAAAGGTTTCTCTTAGGATGTACCAATCTTTCTGGAAAATCACAGGAATTTCAGTACAAAGATAGTTGCTTACCTCTGTAAATCAGCTTTCTGTTTCAGTTCCCTTTCAGTAGCATGATGTGGCTTTTGTAGCACACATTCACACAAAGGGCTGGCTCCTCCAAGCACAGAAATCCTCATCACTTCTGAAAACTAGGCCCCAAAAGTGCTAAACAATACCTGAGAAAGGATGGCAGTCCTTTTTTTGACCAGTGATTACTTATTTGACAGGTTGATAGTAAGATACTATGACATATTTTGAGGCGAGTAAGAGTTAGCTGTCCAATGCTCTCAATTTTTTTGTTACAGAAGAATAAAATAAATGTAGCAAGGAACGTGTATTTACATGATGGGAAAACAGGGCTAAAATCCCAACCACAAAAATTTAGTATCAGGCTTTCTTAGAAGATGATGGTTGGAATTTCACTATGTCATTATTAATATTGCAACTGTGAAAACTAGTAAAAAATATTAGAAAACTGTAGACAGCTTTGGTTATGGCCTGCAAAAGGGCCTTGTAAAAATAGTTTGCATTGTTTCTCATTTTCAGCTGTTGCAGATGTTTATTTTTTACCTCCTCCTCACAAAAGGAGCAGGAAATCATAGAACTCACAACAGCTTTTGAATTGTGGTGTCAGAGCCCCAAAGAGAATACAGAAGAAAAATCTGTGGAGACTTAGTAGAATGGTCTTCAATTCTCCTTTAATATAACTATATTCTCCTTTAATATTTAACTAAAGCTTTCTGCAGTAATTGTAGGACCACCTTTCTAAAAGTGCAGCATATGGCACCTTTTGGGATAGAGAGGTTGAGCCACCATCAGACATAGGTAACAGTTGCCCCTTAGACAGATGGTTTTTATTTCCTGCTCCCATACCTCCTACACCGTGAAGAACTGGATTGACTGGCAGGGTACCAACCCAGAAAATATTTAGAGTGAGATTCATTAGAGCAGATGTAGTTCTTTTTATCTGAACTAGTTGACTGATGTCGTTTTATAAGTAATGGAAAGAAATAGGTTGTCTTGGAACATGATTCATCTGACTTATTTTAGACATTTATTTTAGTGTGAAAAGAATCACAAGCAAAGAGTGTTTATTTCTTTCCATTGACATTATCAAAAATCTAGACAACTAGTTCAGACATCAATGTCTATATCTATCCTGATGTATCCTGTCCGTGGAGGCGAATAATCCCTGCATTGTTGTATTCAGGGAAAGAAATAGAGTTAGAAGAAGGTTCTAGAAAGACCCTGCTGTGTATGGGTATTTTTGAATCCTGGGAAGAAATTTTATCCAGTTTAGCTTGAATTGAAGTATAGACTTAAGAAAGACTAAATGTATCTGGAGGCTTTTAGCTGGGTGATGGCTATTTAACAATATTTTGTAGAGGAATTTTATTACTGATACTAAATAAAATATTTTTTGAAGACTTTTCATGAAGTCCACTTGTCTTTACTCCTGAAAACACACGTGTATCTGCCTGTAATCAAGGAACTGGGTGACTTGCAGGCACCATTCTGGCTTGATATAAAAAAAATCAAAATATTTCATTTCAAGACAAGCAAGAACTAGAAACTCAGCTGGCCACTGGGAAGCACTTCTGAAAGGAGAATGCAAAGTGCAGAGAAACTAACTACCTTCAAAGTCGTAACAGAAGAGGAATGGGTAGTTTAGAAGACAACAAACATCACTAAATCAAATTCTGATTGCAACTATTTCTATTCCTTTCAGACTCCTGAAATAATTATGTTGTGTTTCAAATTAATATAGCCCAACCTGGTATCATTTTGGTTAATCCAGACATCTGAAAGCTGCTCTAGTGGTCTGAGCAGGTAAAAGGCTTTACTGTTTTCTTTGAGCTACAGGTATGTGTGTATGACTGAGACAAATTGCCTTGTGTCTTATTGGCTACACTTACAGAGGAGAAGCCAAAAAGATGAGGAAGCAAGGTTGAGCACTGCCACATGACTGACTAGATCATTAATTTCCCAGCAGGATTCCTGTTGTAGTTTTGTCTTGGGCAAGGTAGCATGAATACAGATTAAGATCTTAGCATGAGCCAGGGATTTCCATCCCATATTTTGGATGGCACCATCCTGTTATGAGAGGTAAAAGAAATTAACTGCTTTTAATGCAATGCAGTTTATGCTGGTCCACTTAATCTCAAGGCTAGAGATGAAAAACTTGGTTGTTTCCTACATAATTATCATCATCATGGTTGTGTTAATTTCTCCTGACTGGTGGTCTTGTTGTGTAGGTCTTTATATTCATTTGAGCATTATGGGCTGGGGCTGTAAAATTTCTAGAGAATATGCAGTAAGTTTCCCAGGATACTGAGTTTGGGCTGCTTGCAAAACATAGTCATGTATTTTACCTGAGAGGCCTAAGGGAACATGAAATGAGCAACTGGGCTTGCTGTGCCTAACACTGATTAATGCAATGTCTGCCTGTGTCTGCCTTGCATCAGTAAATGTGTGAAGGATTAAATCTGGGTAATCAGAAATAGATAGGCTTTAGACATAAATCTAAACTGCTGCATGAGCCTGGAATGACAGTGACATTTTAAAAGGTGTTTTATTAGAAGTGTATGGTATTATTTAATCTATTATTTTTCCAGTGGCACTTCTAGACAAATAATTACACTAATGGTATTATGACTACTGTATAACTGTGCAACCATATGTAAATTCTACAATAAATTTACATCACAGGGACAGACTTTCAGAAATTGGGAGCCTTGTAAGGAACCATGTGCCTTTTATGCATTTTGATCAAAAGCTTATGAGACAGATCTGACATCTTAAATGTGATATCCCACTGGATTAGGACTTAACTCACTAGAACACCCAATTTGCTTCCAATGTAAAAATACAGCAATTTAAATGGAAAAGTAAAAATTAGATGCCATGTTTCATAACGGCAATTTTTTACCTGAAATGAAGTTTTAAAAATAATTATATTAGTTTTAATTGTCTAATGTTTTAATAATGTAGTAGCTCTAATAGCTTTGAAAAGTGGTAAGACAAAATGTAACCTAGGTTCTAATTAGTCCCAGCCTGTTTGCAAAACTATAATTTTCCTTTCAGCTCAAATATATTGACAGAGAATTACAGTTGATAAGGTACATCTGTACTTCAGCATATATAAAGCTATAAAGGGATTGTAATAATCTCCAGAACATGTTTTATTAATTCAAAACACAAGCACCAGAAGCTCTGGGTTAAAGTTAAAAGTAAAACCCATCGAGTACTTGCAAATGACACTGGCTATTCCCTATCTTGATTAATATTGTTATGATTTGGATGTACTGTTTTACGAGGTCTAGATTTTAATACTAGGATCTTTCTTATTGTTATTATTGTTATTTATTTACTGTTGATGTCATTTCCAGACAGAATTTCTATATAAATTAGACAAATTTGAACAAAATATATGTTCACCCCTGATCTTGCACTGTGCCAGCAGCAGTTACAGACCTTGAAGTGCAGTTCTTTGTGCTCATATTTTTGGGTTTATACTACAATTTTTGTGTGCTTGTACAGCAGTTCAATCCATTATGCTGTGATCCTGACTAATATCTTTTATTCCACCTTCAAACAAAAGTGGAATAAAACCCTTTTCATTTTGATAATACTTCTAAGCTCTATAATACAACTTAAGCCATGCATATTTTGGGGTCAGGAACAGAACAAACTTAATCAGGAGGTTTTGCTTTGAAACACAAGTTAAAATCTTAGCTTATAGAGCAGAGTGTTTCATACATAAATGGCATTCATTCCATACAAATAAAACTCCTGCCTAAAGTATATAATTATTTTTATTTTTCTTCTGTTGGTATATCATGCAGTTTAATCAAAGATCATGCAACATTTCTATTCCTTTGCTTATTTTAATAATCCCCATATGGAACAAAAGTTTGCCTTCTAGTATGCATAGGACTCAGTAATCCTTATTCTCTTTTGAGAGCCAGTGCTAGATAAAAACAGAGGTTAGAGGAAAACATTACAAATCAAACACTATTAAAAACTGGATGTTTTCAAGTCAGTCCGTATTTTTATTCTCTAAGAGTCATTAAGCCTGACTTTTAACATTCCTATATGCTTTAGACATGTGTCCGAAAAATGTCATCTGGCTAAGCAGAAACCAATTGAGTGTTCTTCAGTGTTTTTGTCAGTGTGTGAAAAATACAGCCCAGCTCCTGCAAAAAAAAAAAATTACTTTGTGAATTTTACATTAGTTAATCAATTTTAATGAAAGAACAGGATATAGAATGGAAGTGCATTAGCTGTCTTGTTTTTCCAGTAGTCTGAATGAAGTAGTTCACATTCTCAAAGAAGGAAGGGTATTCAAAATTTATAGCAGGAATCTAGACAAAGAACAAATCTAAAACCAAAAATATCTGTGCAGGTGAAAAAAGGGATTGCTGAATACAAGCAGTCAATTAGGAAAAAAACATAAATAGGGAATTTTCCTTTAATAAGGCTCCTTCTTGTATAAGTCCTATGGATAAGTTGCCAGTTTATTTTTTTTTCCTTTGGTGTCTTTATGAACAGATCATAGAGACAGGTTTTACAAATGTCACAAAAACAGGTGGAGGAGGAAACTGGCCTTAGGATTTGTGCTTTAATTCAAATAAATACAAGGTAATGCACCCAGAAGTAGGAAAAAGGTCATATTTGTAGCATGAGAGGTTTAGCACTGCTTTGAAAAGCAATGACTTCAAAAAGGATGAAGAATGAGATATGTGAGATAATGCATGGAACACGGATTTTCAGCATGTGCATGTGTGCATCTATTGTTTCATGGATGAATTGGGAAACATCAAATAGAAATTTGGAAGGGAATTATACCTTTGCATGCACTGCCAAAATAACTATTTATTTAGTGTCCACATTTGGTAACTGTACCTCAAGAAAGGATTACTAACTATTAAAAGCTGTTTAGAAGATAAATAGTAATAGATGAAAAAATATCTCTTAACTATTTTTGAGTTAGGAATTGTCAAAGGAACCACAAGAACCTGCTGGAAGGATTAAAACCAGAATTTTACTTTTAGAAAAGATGAATTTCAGTGTCAAACTAAATGCATGATTTACCCATGGAAATTTTATACTGTGTATTTTGTCTCAGCCTAACACAGCTATGGCTTTTGCACTAGATAGTGGAGTTTGGTTGCTCATTTGTTTCTTTTTTTTTTTTTTTTTTTTTTAAGAATTAAAAATAAAATACTCAATTCCTTACTGAGTTAAGATGACTTTCATATTTTGTAACAACACAAAAGGACTTATCAAAAAACCCCGTGCCTCACATCATGGTAGATAAATCAATACAGAAGTAGGTCAGAATGGTCCCTTTGGAACTTCCAACAGCCGTAAACATTTAAATGCTCTGATAACATGGGACAGAGTTTACACTGAAATGTAAAAAATTGCTTCAGATGAAGAAAAAAATAGAAAGGGAATATTTTTGGAGGTGAGGTCAATTCATAGGATATTAATTTATTGCAGTCTTGAAAAGAAGGCCTAAGTATCACCTTTTTTTTTTTTAATTCCAATTTCCTCTTTCTCTTTACTTTAGTAGATTCTCCTTTCTTCCCATCACATCTCCAGTCTGTCAGCTTGCCACAGTTAGTGGCAATTAGGTTAGGTAATATTTTTATTACCCGTTGTCACTCACTTATTTCCACTTAGTGCCTAACATCCCTGTCATAAACTCAGAAAAAATGCAGAGTAGGAAAGAGAAAATATATCCTTCTCACGCTCCATGGTTTCTGCAGGTGCTGCCGTCTCAGCCTCAGGAGGCTAACCATTCATGGTGAGGTGGTCCCCAAAGTGATCAGTATCCAGAAGATTCAGCAGAGCTGGACTGTGAGAAAATTCCTGCGGAAAGGCTTCCTGAGGAACAAGGTGATAATGCTGTTATGCTGAAGCTTCGCAGTTGAACCTAAGAAATACCACATGATGCCAAAGCAGTGAATGGAGCAATAGAAAATTGTGCAAGTATTTATACTTCTTATTTAAACTTCTTCAAGTGTTCTTGAATTACAGCCAAGGTATTTGTAGGAACTCATGTTGTTTCTTGTTGTGGTCAGGCACTCATCTGTGTGTATAAAACTTAATTACTCAACAGTTACCTATTTATGTTTAAGTTACAGTTAAAAGTACTAATCATTGAACAGGTCTCCACTAGATATTAATTTGCAAGTGGTGTAGACAAATAGGGGTGGATTTATAGAGTGATCAGTTGATGCTGTGATCTCAGTTACTTCTCTGCACATATTTTAAGTGATGTTTGATTCAGACTAATTCTAGGCCACTCATGTGGGCCAAATGCCCACGAGTTCAGTTCTTTGTGATTTCATCCAGCTTACGGCACTCAAGAGTCATTGTGTGATGTGAACCAAAGCATAGGAGGAGACCAGGGGTGACCAGATCCACTTCAAAGGTATTCTAAACTGAAACACAAAAGGAGGTTTCACCACTGTGCACCAAAAATACAGAATACATTCACATGGCACAAATCATGTAATATAGTCATGTTTTTGCCATGAGTATATTGAACGTCCTTGTACTGGAACGTCAGATGTTGGCAGTAAAGGGAAAGGAAAATGAAAAAAGTCAGATAATTTTTTTAAAACAAATTTGGAGAATGTTGCATACAAGGAGAAATGGATGTAGAGATATAAATGCAGCATTGCTTTTTTTTCAAAAGAGGAGATGCTTAAAGAAAAGTGTATCAAACAAGGTAGCTTATACAGGTTTATATTTATACCCAAGCTTTCATGGCGAATGTCCTATAAATTAGATTATTACATATAATTTTTCTAGAATGTATTTATTTCCTTAAACTTGCATTATATACCAGATTTTACACTCTTAAGCCAGTATAATGGCCATAAACTACTTTATAAACCAAATATAGCTTACATTCATAAAAATAGCGTTAAATTCTGTAGTCTTTAAGCCATTGGTAAGGAAATGCTATGGTTTTCAAATAATAGTTTTGGAATTTTAACCCATGTTTTCTATAAATAAATAAAAAATAATTGCATGAAAAAACACACTTTTCTGAAACATTTAAGTGGTGCACCTCACATTCACTGCAAGTCAGTGAAATCATAGTTGTTAGAGTTGGAGAAGTTATTATCCACCTATCTGTAAAAAATTAATGTACAATATCAAAGAGTTTATAGAAAAAAATAGTTAAATAAGTGTGTTTAAGTTTTTTCAATTAATTCTACTTTTCTAGGATATCATAATAAATGAGTACTAAATGTTTTGGACATCATCATTTGAGCTTTCCACAAATAAACATACTTTACAGTTTATGATGTGGTGTAATATGTAGAAATAGGTTTCACTAAGGATGACTGAGTTAATTTCTCATATATGCACTCATATGTTCAGATTATTAGGCTTTAATCCAACTATAAAGGTAGTATATTGTAGGGTTAATTTAGCTTTCTTTTATCTCCTAAATATTGCAGAGCAGAACTCTTTTCTGTCAACACCAAGACTGATTATGATGCCAAGACAGAATTTCCTTAGAAGATCAGACATACCAGTATAAATAAACACTCAGTCCCTAGCAGAAAATTATAGTGCATCATGCAGATTGCATTGGTAATTATTCAGAATGCCTTTATGTGTTGAGGAACCAAACCAACCAATCCTAAAATAAAATATATGCATGGGATAATTTGCACTAGTTATAGACTATTTACCTAGGGAACACTTTGTTCAATTGTAATTATCTTATGGCGTACTTTATGAAAGTGCCTTCATCAAAAGCATAATGAAGTTAAATTCTAGGACTACCTTTCATTAGGGGAATGAGAAATTTAAAATTACCATATCGTCGATTGGCAGTAATGTGCAAAAGTACTGCTTTGAAACCTAAGCATAAACATTTGCTTTGAAACTGTTGCCCTGACTTCAGAGTGACCAGGAGATATTTCATGTTTCCAAATGGGTTATTCTGCTGCTGAGAGAGCAGCAGCACGCTGGCTGAACACGTTCCAAGTCCTTTCTCCTTGTCTTTAGGGCACACTTGCCATTCCTTTTACTGCTTCTAAAAAGAACAGTTTGCAGGCATTTAGACCCATTCAAAGGTTCAGGTAAAGCACAGATGGGTTTTACAATTTCCTCTTAAGGTAACCAGTCTTGGTGATGTCTCTCTTAACATGACTTTACAACACCTCTCATCGTTATATGTGAATCAGTACTCAGGACTGGGAGTAAAGGTGGCTATAATACAAAGTGAATCAGGCCAGTTAGTTTACTAGAAATTATACTGCTAGCAAACCATATCTGTAATTTTGTTACTTCTGAAAAGGAGGAAAGGAGGGTGAATTAAAAAAAGAAACTGTCTTTGAAACAAGGAATGAAGTTGTAATGAGAATTATTATCTAAATTCTCAATTTGATGGTCTTAGAAAACCTATCAGGTACATCTGTAATGATACATTTTAGTTCCCTAAATAACTGAAATTAGTATTTTCACACCTTAGGCACTTCATCATTAAATAGTATCAAATGCTCTGAGCTACTACATTAATCTGTTCAATTTTGTGTGTTTATTCAGTCTCTGACTATAGGAGCTACAAAAACTACTTCTCCCCTTCAAAAGAGTATAACATGGTTGAAGGACACATTTTGCTTCCACATGCTCTCAGACAAGCCCTTTACATAGAAAGGAATAAGAATTCACTATTCTGATACATAGTTCAAAAAGGCAGGTAGAGTTGTCATCATGAAATTGGGGTGCCTATGCCAGATATAATTTAATTTTCACATTCTGTTTTTGTTAACTATTGCCAGTTCAAACTAGGTTGTAATTACTGTCTCATAGTGCAAAGACCATTTAGAAGGATATTGTACACCAGCCCTGAAAATCCTTTTAAAGATGTTGGGCTTTATCTTCCAACAACTTTGTGAATGTCTTGTTTGCTTTAAACAGTCTATTAGCAGAATGGATGCTCCTGTTACTCCTAGAATATATTTTTAAAAATGTGATTAAATGCCTGCTGTATGAATGCATGCACTTGCATATAGCAATGCTTGCAAGCATGTGTAAGCAACCCCTAAACTCATTTAAGATAATGTCACCAGGCAACTGATAAGTAAATGAAGTGGAAATGCAAATCCAAATGTCCACATACTAAAGCCTTATGGAGATACTAAGGAAATTCTAAGTGTTTGTAAGGACTGCAGAGAGAGCAGACCTAAATATATGCAATAATCACAGGCACCAGAAAGTGCTGTCCTTGAGAAGCACTGATACCTCTTCTGATGAGAGCGAGACTTGCCATACCAAGTTTGTTTCAGTACACTCATCATGGGGGAGCTCTTTCTCTTCCTAAGGAGCTCTAGAAAAAAAACAGTATCACTCTAACTGCTGAAAAAGAGTTTTCAGCATTAGTTTTGTCATTAGTTTTGTCCTCTCCTGAAATATGTCTTGGTTCTCATGATCTGATGAGAACAAGTAAATACAAATACGGAAAATTCTCTGCTTAATGGTCTTAAAATGCCAGGCATGAATAGCAGGGATAAAATATCTTGGCATCAGGGAAAACTGAAGAGTCCGCTACATACTTTGCAAATGTATATTCTGCAATTTTATTAATTTATTTTTTCATGTTGACGTGTGTACATATTTTTCAGCTGTTGGCAACTTTGACACTCTGAATTTGGGTACCAAATTGACTTCTTCTGTCCCAGAGGCAGATTTAATCAGTTCCATGGAAACCTGGTGGGCCTTTTGCTAGTCTGCTGCGGAGAACCAGAAAGGTCTATTTCTCTCCAGTAAAGAGGACCAGTAAAGAACATATGTCTTTAATTAAACTGAAGAGAAAATTAGGTCTGCAGAATCACCTCACTAAACTGCTTACGAAACTAGAAGCCTAGGCATAGGATTGTTTAGTAAGTAACTTATTTAGGCATTTCAGCATTCAGCACAGAACTTCTGAACATGGTAGACTTAAATGGTTCTGAATTTCGTCCATTTTCTTATCTTGCAAATGAGCAGTCTAGTTTATGTGCAATAATAATACATACAATATTTAAAAATCTACAGTTTAAAAATCTATAAAAACAACCAAACCTAACAAGTCTTGCCCACAAGTCATGTTAGTCATTTCACCATTTTGGAAACGGGACATCCAGGTTCCAATTTACCATGGGGAAATACTTCTCAAGTCTTGTGTTTGAAATCAAATTAGCCTTAAAATGATTTATTGATCTATTAATGCCAGACACTTTGCAAGCAGGAGCTAGGTTATACATTCAGAAACAATAACAATAATACAAAAGATAAACTACAATATTAGATGCTTAAAATCTTTACAATTATGAACCATCACACAGACACCAACTGTGTAGGTTAGAAGACTACACACCCTCTTTCCTCTTGCCTACTTACACAACTTCTCATAGCAGAGATGGGCACCTTCAGCCATGTGAACGCACAGTACTCTGATGTTTGGTTTATATCAGTCCAGCTTCCATCCAGATGCACTTTTTGCATTGGAACTAGACAGAGACCCAAAGTATCCACGAAGCATGATGCCTAAATGGGGCTTTTTGGCTCCTGTGCAGAAACCAAAACAGTCCTTAGCTGGATTGTTTTGCATAACTCTGCTGCACCAAGAAGTCACAAGAAGTGAAAATTTCTGGTACTTCAGTTCAGTGCATGCAATAGGCATTTCTTTGTGTATGTAATATTCATTAGGCTGTGGTCCTCATCATACCCAAATATTAGCCACCAGACTGCAGAGCTAAACTTCCTCTGCTGAGCTTGTTTAGCTGAGCTGTGGCAACCAAAGAGGCTCAGGGCTTGACTGTACCTGTGCCTTGTGTGACAGGCAGGGAGGCAAATTCCTCACCCTCAGCCCTCTACTTGGCACCTTCATGCCTTTCAGACATAACTAATCTTGTGTGCAGAGCTTGACAGTAGCTTTTATTATATCTGGAGCATTGTAGATTTTAATTCAAGCACATAACCTCCTTTTTCTTTAAAAAATATTGTTAATAATGGCATTATTTGTCATACATAATAAGGTTTAATTGCACTGTTTAAAACCCCACTGTGCTTGGGAAGTCAATGTGTTCCAAAATAAATTGCACTTGGAAATTTCAATGCCAGCATCTCTTTTACTTAATATTGTAAATGATGTTTTATTTGAAAGTGTTTTCTGTTTACCAAAATTATTATGTAAATTAAGTGTTCTAACACATATGCAGAAGACATTTAAATGATATTTGTAAAGCAGAGACTCAATTTGGAAAACTGCATGCCACTTATAACTAAGAATACAGGCTGGAAAAGTCATACATAGTACAACTCTGATTGCATTCTGAAGTGTGAAAAAACAATATTTGGATCCTTATCTCCAATCTGCATCTAAAAGCACAAATTCCAGTAATAAAAAAAAAAAAATCACTTCCCATTTCCAAAGGTGTAGTCATATCCAATCGCTTCTTTCAAGGTCATTTAAAGTCTTTTCTACATATTCCATTCATAAATCTCTGGCCAGATATTCTGGCATGTAGCAAAACATGCTACCGTCTCCATAGGGGATGGTGTGGATATAGTGATAATAGGAGAAAATCCAAGATGCAGGTGCGTAGACAAGTTATTTTTTTTCAGTGAGTGACTTTGTTTCTCCTACAAACTTCCCTTTTCCCTATTTTGTGAGAAAAGAAATTTTATTTCCCAGGGCTTTGACACATCTTGAGAGTTAGCAAAACTCCTGACACTTAGGTATGGTTCTGGAGTGTGAAATCTATACACTACCTCACAAAGACAAAATGAACACTGATGATTGTAGTCCTGGATTCAAATCTGCATTAATATATCATCATAGCCCCTATATAATATCAGAATTATTCTCTAAGTGAATTGACTAAATGCTCTTACTCTGACCAACAATCAAGCAATGAAAATATATGGGTCTTTACAAAAGACAACTGCAGACAATGGTAAATCAGATTATGTGTTTTGCTTTCTGAAGATATATTGCAGCATAGAGTGGCAACCTTCAGTGGATAAATGAGGGATGGCATTTGAAATAATACTGTAAGAGTTTTGAAAAAATCCTTTCCCACTCAGCTAACTTTTCATTACTTTCAAAATTACATGTTTATTTACAGAAACTTTTTCTTGGACACTCAAGAGAGTGGTGATTTAGTATTAAAGTCTGAAATAATAGTTCAAAAACCACTGGTATGGCAGGGATTATAAGAAAACTGATTTTAGACTTCTGCAAATGCCTCAAATGGTATTATAACTGCGGAAAAGTTAGCAGTTCCACTTTCCAGGAGATTTCAACCTTTTTGTGGCCCTGGGAGTTTTATTCAGCTCACTCTATGCACGTTTCCACTGCCTCTTGCACTTCTGCTGTCTTGAGCTCTGTTCATAAATCCTGTGCTCCAGACTCCTTAATATCTAGAAGTTTATCAACATCTTCTATTCAAGGGACCAAAACCTGGGACATTGTTCCAGGTAAGGTTTAATGAGTGCTGAGTAGAGCTGGGGATGCTTCCCTCCCTCAGTCTCCTAACTGGGCTCATGGGCGCAGTTAGCCCATTGTGCTGCCTGGGTTTTATGCTCCACCTTGTGCCCAGAGGATCCCAGGTGCCCAGGGCCTTTTTGGCAGAGCCGTGCTCCCACCAGAGAGTGCCCAGCCTGCGTCATGGCAGGGTAATGTGTCATACATAAATGTCTGTGTACATGTACATGTAATAAGTGAATATACGTGTATATATATATGTAATACACACAAGTATGTGATGGGTATTCTACGGAGAGTTAAAGATCTATAAAATTGGGCTACCTTTTCCATTGTGGGAAGCGTACAAGAAAAAAGTGTGACAAGAAAAAAACCCCCAAAATTTGCTTTTCGTAAACATATCTTTTCTAGTACTGGCAGACTAGAGAAAAAATAAATGCTGCAGAAATATTCAACTTCATGTGCCATTGTGCTGTTAATCATGACAATCACAGGATCACTGAAGATGAGTTACTACATTCCCAGTAGGCTTATCATGATACACATAATGATACATGTTACAGATAATGTCACAGGAAGTATCCTCACAAGTCTTTAAATGCAGTTGCCAGGATTGATGGAAAATGAAATTATTTGCCTCTCTAGATGGTGAGGCTCATTACTACAGGATGTAATTTAGGTTCTCAAAAAATAACAAATGGGTTTGAATATTCATTTGAATTAGCAAGAATTGTTACAGTGAAAAACATCATAAATATTGGAATATGAAATCTTGTTCTTTAAATGGAATACCAGTGTAAAACCATAAGAGAACAAAGAAAATATGAAATAATTTTCATACCATTGGTCTGAACCAATATAAAAATTTCCCTAAGGAAAAGATTCATTATTCATTGTCTGGTTTCAGCAATAATTGAAGAATTATAGGTCACTGATGAAGAATTCCAACATTTTAAAGGTAATATAGGTAGGGATACAGGTAGGGATAAGCAGTAGCAATTATTCAGATAGAAATGGTGGTGAGGATACTGTATACAATTTTCTCAGATACCTGAAAGAAAAAGTAAAAAAAAATCATTCACTCATATTTCTACAAATCCCAAAGCACAGAGGGAGAGGAAAATAAAGAATAACATCTATCAGGGAACCTCATCGCACACAGCAGGTAAATGGCTTTCTTATTAGACAAACAACAATATTAATAAAATACAAGGGGCTGCAGACACTCATTTATACTGAGCCTTAAGCCATCCAGAGTTGGTGGCAACAGTGATTACATCAATGAAATCTATCATAATGTTCCCTTCAGTGCCCTCTGCTGACTAGTTGACTTTAATAATCATAAACTGCAGGACACTATTTGTAAAATAACTATTACCATTGAACTTTATCTCTAAGTAAATACGTGTTGAATAAAAAAACTCCTCTGGGGCCAGAGTGTAAAAATATCATTGCTCTTGCGTGTCTTATAAAGAGATATCTCTTTGGTGGATGGTATTGTGAAAATTTTGCATTTAATGCATTTGTTTTCAATTGTGGAGTCAACAAATAAATATCATCACAGTTGTTATGTCATTAACAGAACAGTGATATAGCCGTTAAAAAACAAAATAGAAACTTGCTTGACTTTAATTATAAACCTACCTCTCTATGCAGAGGCCTCAAGCAAGGCTGTAAATAGGTTATTTTGCTTGAGTGACTAGGTTGATATTTTGGATTGGTTTGGGTCTTGAAAATCAGAAACCAGGAGCTGGAATATTTCTAAGTATTAGAAAATTCAGCTGTAGATTAGGATGCCAAAGGGTTCAAATGAAAACAATCCACTTGTGCTCTGTGTGCTATGAATATAGAATGCAATCAGACTTTATGAAGAAATTTGACATGAGGAAGGGAACATGGGTAAAAGCAAAACTTTGCAACCAGGACTTACTCCAAAATATCTTTCCCCTCCCACTTCATGCATTATAAGAATATTTGGACGATCTGGAAATCTACATTTCAAAACCTTGAAATAAGTTTCTTCTGCTAATGCAGGTGGTTCAGCAAATCCAGCTACCTTGTGTGCCAATTGAGAAGTCTCTCTTCTTTCCCCAGAAACATTGTTCTGTCATAGAAGACCACTTGTAGAGGGAATAAAGAGAGTTACCTGATATCAGCCTTATCCTTTGCCTCTTCCCTGGACCAACCCCCCGTGAGGGCATTTTCATGAGGCTTTATCTGAAATCCAAGTGTCACAGCTGCATGGACCTCCAGACTGAAACAAAATTTAATATCATTGCTTGTGAATTCATTCCCTGGAGCTTCATGTTGCTCTAATTTTCAGCTACCTAAATTTCTGGTGGGATGGATAAAAGGGACAATGTGGGTGGCAAATACAAGCTAGTCCCTCATGCTGTGAAAACTAAAAAAGGTCAGGTGGAATGTGTGAATACATCTAGCAGCAGTGGAAAGCATTAAGCTCCACAAAACAAGGTCTCACATTCAATTTATATTTTATGTTCTTCAGCAATGAGCTGCAGAGTCTTCCTGGAAAGTTGCCAAAATTTGAATTACATTATCTGTACTGATTTACAGGACATAGCTGAGATTGTCAGTGTGGAAATGTTCTGTATTGGGAAGTAAGTCTAAAAATTGTATTGTTTGGGAATGTAAAGTATCATTGCTGCCTCTCTGAGTTTACAACTCTGTGCACCATAGATTTTTCATTCAAAGTCATCATTAATTATAATTTTAAGAACACATTGCCGGATTCTGCAGTGCTTACTCACTTTGCCTGTCTCTGGACACAATGAACAGAGCAGCAGGTATACCCATTTCATCTACTTTTTCCTCTTTGATAAGGTCTGCATGAGATAAATGATACCTGTCACATGCCAAAGAATAGTTTTTGCTGACAAAATTAATTCAAAACATCTCAAAACAGAAAGGAATTTATTAGCATCCAGCAGACTCCATAAAATTTATCCTCTAGCATGCTTAAGCCACTCCTATTGCAGTAATAGTCAGGGAACTTCCAGAAGCTGTTCAGTGTCTTCAACTTCATAGTTCAAGTGTCTTCAGCTTTTTCTTGGCTGTATAAGCCTGTATTTACTGGATATTATAAAGGGAATAGAATACCCATTGTCCTTTCAGCCCCCTTTCTCTCCTCATTCATCCTGTTTGTTTAAGAGGTCCTACAACACAGTAAAAGTTGGGAGGTTGCATCATTGTGGCACTGCAATTTCGTCATGTGGAGTAAGGCCCAAACCCAGGAGGCACTGAGCCCTGTCTTACAAAAACATTTGTAATTTTTTCCGGGTGGAGTGTTTAGTTCATAAGGGTTTTGAGGCCTTTCTTCAGTGCACAGCGATGGGAGATAGTGGCTCAGAAAATTGCCTTTTAAAGATTTTTTTTCTTAGTTTCTTTCTCCTTCTCTGCCTACAGCAAGAACAACCACAACAACTTTATGGTAATTTTGATATGGAAATTTTCAGGAGAGTTATGACCATGAAACTCCTGCAGAGCTCAGAAATAAGAATATTAGGAGTTTTCTCACAGACTTGATTCCCATCATATTGTCATGCATTGATGCACACAGTATCTCTGTAAGGTCATGAAATATTATTGATTATCATTCCCCTTCTATTTTTCAGAAACTGAGAGGGAAATTAGTTTATCTGAGGTTGCAGGGCAGAACACAGCCTTGCCTCCTTGTCTTTTTTGTTTGAGCTTGTCCTTTACCACAAGTTAATCAAATCTTTTTCTTAGTAAGGCAGAAGATGCATTTTCCTCAGTGTAGACACTGTTATTTAACACACTTGTTCTCTACTGTCATCATGACTTGCTTAGGCCTAAAGGTAGAAAAAAACCCCAAACACCCAAAATCCCATGTTTCAGATTACTCAATGTAGCTGTCAGTACCAGTTCCTACAGTTCACTGAGAGCCTTCTTGGAAAGAACAACAGATCATTTCAAAATATATGTATCTTTATTTTTGCTTAAGTACATAATCGTATATCCTTATAGAAGGATATTTTTTTTTATTCTATTTGTGGTGCTGATGACTAAAGGTAGTAGGAAGACAGACTGCATTAATATATAACAGATAAACCTCATGGTATAAAGGTAATAAATTGATTATATTTCTCAAATATAAGACAGACCAATGTTCTTCTCCACAGTGCTGGTAATTTGAGTCCTAAAATTCTGTGTGTTGTATAGCAGTCCATGTTTGATAGTGTCTTTATGATGCAGCTTTTGTAGTTTGGTTTAATGATGAGACTCTTCTAAACTCAACCAAATCCTTGGTTGTAGTTCTATTCCAGACTGAAGCACCGCCTCAGTCTCCCAGCTCCTGGAAGCACTACGCAGTGAGCTGACCATCTGTAGCCAGATGTAGTCCACTGTCTCTCTATCTCATTTTCTGTCCAGAGAGATAAGGACCTATATTAACATTTCAGTGTTTTGATCCAGCTTTGTGTTTTAATTTTTCATATGTTCATTTTCTTTTACATGTAGGCCAGTGAAAGTAACTTCAGAGAAGTATAGGTTGCAGCTGAAGTGAAAAGTTGAGAAGGTTTGAGTCTTGTGGAAGTCATATGAACACTTTCATTGGGGCTGATCTCAAAAAAACCAAAGGTCCTTAACAGGTAATTCAGTTCTAAGAAGATGCTCCAAGAACCTGTAGTTTTTTCTATGAGCTTTTTTTTAAAAAAAGTTGAATGATATAATTAAAATATTTTTTTCATAATCTGAAACTCTGGTGCCTTACCTTACGAAAAGCCAAAACTCAAGAACAGTAGTGGGAATTGAGGGACAATTGCCATAAAAAGGATAGACAAGACCAAAACTAGACATACTAAAATAAGAAGTCTTAAAAAAATATAAACAACAACAACAACAACAAAAAAAAAAAAATCAAAACCCCAAAACTTCCTAAATATTGTTGGGTAAAAATAATTATCTGTAGCAGTTTTAAGAAGATAATTTAATTGCCTTATAAATGTGCTTTCTTATGTTCCAGACAAGAATAATTATTTTTTATTGAATTTTCACTTAATGACATAGCTATGTTTTAAGATTTATATTAATAAGAGACTAAATTCAAATTTCATCTAGGGAAATGAATTTTGCCTTTTCTTGTGTATTTCATGCCTTTATCAATAGCTTGAAAGTGCTAGGTTGTGGAATTGAGTTCAGTATGATGACTAAGCCTAGCTCTTCACCTTGTCTGATTTTTCCAAATCCTCATCAAGGACTACTGAGATGTTGACTTCTATTTCTAATATGAAGCATAGTAGGCCAAATAATCTTTCTAAAACTTTTTCCACACAAACTCTAGACAGTAAATTTAATTATTTTTATTATTTTTCTTTAAAAGAAAATAATTTTTCTGAGGGTTCTACTTACAGCTGATAATAGTCATAGAGACTTGTTTCCTCTATTTACTGAGAAATAATATTGGTAGTTTTATTTTCAAATTGTGATTACCCTTTAAGTCTGAGCATTTCATCTTCATTGCTGCAGCGTGAGGTCTGCAGAATGCCAGGCCTTGAGGAAAAATACTGGGAACCTTAGTGTGGCGACTCCTGAAGAGTATTCTAAGAAACTTACCACATTCTTAGTCCTAGAAATTCTAGCCAAGATGTCTAATAACAGCAAGCACAGCAGATTGCTCAGGCATGTAGGCAGATATTCAAAATGAAAGGGATGTCTAAAACTATCCCAACCGTTTTG
The DNA here is from genome assembly GCA_013397865.1 of Struthidea cinerea. Lineage (NCBI taxonomy): Eukaryota > Metazoa > Chordata > Aves > Passeriformes > Corcoracidae > Struthidea > Struthidea cinerea. Next base: position 33,037 of record VZTI01004741.1, read on the forward strand.
CAGAACAGACCCCAGAGTCTGACCTAAATTTCAACTAATAATCTGAAAACCTGGAAGTATTTCCAAGCAGACTTTTGATCAAAAAATTTCAGGGTTGAGAGTGTACATATATGATTTATAACAAAATAATCTACACTTTCTGTCATGAGACATGGCCTCTATGTGCTTTCCCTACAAAACCTAATGAAAATCCAAAAAAAAAGCAGGTTTTAGTTTTAAACAATGGGTCTTAGTTCCTTTTTTTTTATCAGCAGTCATAACTGACATTTTCAGAAAGGTGCCCAGACAATTCTCAGAATTCTGCCACTTGATTCATCAGTCTGAATGAAGATTCATCCACATGAAATTCTAATTTTTACTTAGATTGTTATTATTACAGGATATCAGAAACCATTCTCTGTGCCTTTAATAGTTATTGTAATGCTCTACCTGTTGCCTTATTTATAATTTCTAATTTCTGCAGTGTTATTAAATTCACAATACAGTACAGTTTCTTAATCATACCTGGAATTCTCATTTGATCCAAACATCTCTGACTTGTAAGATTTATTTTCCGCTCTATATAAGTTATAGAGTAATAAAACTAATTTTCTGGTGTTGCAGGTACAGAAAGTTCCCTTCAATTGCCCAGAACAAGGGCAATGCTGGCCATTAATTTCACCTTAGGTATTTGAATTTATCTTTCTGGAATTGTAGTACAGCTTAGTTTCTCTTTCAGCTTTGCAAAATGATTGTTTTTTTCTCTTACATTTCAGTTAGATTCTCACTACCAATGATCAGGTTTCATCTAATGAACTTAAGCGGCACCTTAAATGCCATTTAAGACATTCTAGACTATTCTGTCTGCCTAGAAAGAGGACAAATGTTTCTGTATTTCTTATGTCATATCTGCCACCTCTGTGCATACATCTTAGACATGCTGGGCTTGAGTCTAATAGCACCAGAAAATTGTGTGTAGAAAACTGAATTGAGACCAGGGGCACTCCATAATGTGTGATTCATCCTGTCCTATTTTACCCTGCTAATTATGCTGAAAGCAGGCGTTAAGAGCCTACTGTAGTTCATGAAGTGAACTTCTACAGGGAACTCAGTACAGTCCAATATGGGACACAAATCCTTGCCTAACTGTAAGTATTCAGTGACCCTTGTGATATTCTGTAATAATTTACCAAGACTGCAGTTCCACAAGAGCCTGAGTCTGCTTCAAGTCCTTTGTCACAACTCCAGGTCCATGTGAGTACCTTAGGTTCTTTAGGGCATAAACATTTGTATGTAAGCAGCTGAGTCCCATTGCTGGTGATTGCTGACCTGTATTCTAGGGTCAACTGCTTGTCTTGATCCAGCTGTAAAGTCCTACTGACTCACCTAAATTCAGGCATATAATGTCAGCTAGAAGGCCATAGAGAATCAGAAATCTATGTGATAGCTGACAAGTACGACAGCCTGACACTAGACTACAGGACGTCTGTATCCTTCTGGATCGGCATGCAGAAGCCAAGTGAGATACTGAGGGTCTTCTCAGACAATCATAGATAACTAAAAACATTGAATCAAGTTTTGTGGCAGTAATGGTAATCCAGACCCTTATGTGCCTGCTTACATCCATCCAAATATCTAAATCTCTCAAACTGAATTGTACTACCAAAACTGATTTGACTTTCTCCTCAACTACTTGAGAGTAAAAGAAATCATGCCGCATTCCCCATTCATCTCTTGGTTTTGAAATTGATCATTTCTTTGTAGTCCTAGGACAAAACTCATAAAAGATCCCTCAGCAATATACCTGAATGAAACCTGATCATTGGTAGTGAGCATCTTGTTGAAATGAAAGAGCAAAAAGCAATCATTTTGCAAGTCTGAAACAGAAACTAACCTGTATTACAATTCTAAAAAGAGAAATTAATACAGCTAAGGTGAAGCATTGCATGTATTTGCACACTCTTCTTAATGCTGAAGGGCTATACAAATCAAACGTAAATTAAACATCAGAATGCAGAAAAAAAATGCAGTTCTTCCTTGAATCCATTAGTTTTAGGAAAGCAAAGCAAACGTTGTGAGCTACAATGGCAGAAACATAATACAACTCTCTCTCTAAATCTTTTAGGCAACAAAAAAACCCAAAAAAATATTATAAGTTCTGTAGTGCACCTGTTTCAGACAAGGAATATATCCTCTATGCAGATCAACAAAATTACATGATGGTGGCTACGAAGATTGGCAAAACAGTTTAAAGCTGGGAGAAGTGAAGTAGGGCAAAGAGTACATAAAGGCAAATTACTAACACAGGGGAAGAAAGAGCTGAAAATATTCCTTAGTTTGCGTTTGTAGTTACTCATGGGGTAGTACACAGCTACTGGAGTAGCATACTTGAAAGATTTTCTATGCCTGTGAGCAAGATGAAATGAATTAGTGATGAAGTCTAGGCAATCCCCTTCTCTTCCTTAGGAAGAATGGCTCACTACATTTTTGAGTCGGCGTATCATTGGAACAATTTTGCTGTGGGGTGTCCCCAACATTATTCATATTCAGGGAGAATTCATCAAGAAACACACTGATATTTCTCATAGTCCCTGTAGTTTCCTTACTGCACTGATTCCACGGTATCCCTGACTCATCCTCATGGTTGTCAATTGAAGGTTAAGTTCCATTTTTATTACTGTCAGAGTTCCATTGCTCTTTCACAGCTTATAAAAAATAGCTGGAAGTCATCTGAATAAAGAATATGTTGTGGGCGGATATACTGTTAGCTCCCACTCAAGAGCGACCACTGTCCCTAGAAATTGAATTGATTTTCTTTCAACACCTGATGAGATGAAAGTAGTGAAAGTCCTATTTGACATTTTTCCAAGCTATGGGAAACATGTTTATAAGAAGGTACAATGAAGTTAAGCTACAGAGGACCAGCAGCAAAGGAGTGATTTTGAAGAAACTGAAAAAAAAGTATCTTGCATCAACACATAAAAAAAGGAGGATTTGCATAGCAAATGAACATTTGGCTTAATAGATTGTAATTTCATTTTTCTAAATGTCTTTCAAATCACAAATACACAATGCAGTCTGCATATCCTGTTGTTAGAAAGAGAGGAAGATTGCTCAGGAAGAGTCCAGGACATTCTTGTACAAAGGAATAAAAAATTATCTAGGAGTTGTGAAACATGTAAATATGCAGATTCAAATAGCTGAAATTGGTGATTTTTTCCCCAGGATACCTCTATGCATCTTTCTCCTTATTTCTTTCCTACGCTATGTTTTACATTTTTATAGATTTCTACTCCCACTGTTAATAGATTATGGCATTAAGCATTGCTTTATTATTCTAAAGTCATATATTTTCTTTCATTGGAACATTGGATTGTATCATGAGGTTCACAGGACAGAATAAAGAATATTAATTATCCCTGCATTCCTTTAGTGTTTTATGTTTTAGCAGGGAAAATATTTTCGCAGAAAATTCACTCCCAAAAAAACTTCTCACAGTAATATGATTATTTTCTCAAAGTGTTTATGCTTTGCACCAAAAATGCAATTTGTGTGAACTTCTGAGCTATATTAAAATACATATATTTAATATTGTATGGGATGTTATTGCATTCCTGTCTCATGCAACAGTACAGTTTCTGATGATATGGAAAAAGGGAGTATTATTCTTCTTTTTGTTTAGATTATCTTCACACTAGAGTTAAATTTATTGTGTTTACACTTCACTGCAGGATGACAAGTATCATCAAAAAGCTATTATTGGTATAAAACATAAAAAAGAAACCGTATTTTTTGATTTCATCACTTTAATAGGAATGGGAAACATATAAACTGATTTGCTCATCTAGATGGAATTTGAAACAAAGCTACCATGTGTAGTTCAGTTTGATACAGGACCTTAGTGAAATTGATTTGGGAACTGGTCCTTGTCTCCTGAAATGAAATGTTTGTTCCTCGGGTAATTACTACATCAGTCTGTATCGCCCTAGCAAAACAGTGGTGGGGAAGTTTAGGTAAGTGCTTGGTCTTGATACTCAACAGACCCCTATGCTATCTATTAAGGAATTCAGAAGACCCTGATTTCTTTCTCATTGGAACCATATTTTTCTTCACCATAGAGGAAACTTATTCTTAAAAGGACAAGTTACTCAAGTTCTTCTCTATGATTCCCATGATCTGGTAAGAAAGAATGACAATTTCCAGCATTTCATCTGACCATTTTCTAATATACTGTGATAACAAAATCTGCTTTTATGCCATAGACTTTGTTTTTAAACTTACAGTTTCCCAGATTCTGAAGTGAACTGTCCATACTGATAAATTGTTTGTACTTTTGAGGTTGTTTTGTGGTTTTGGGTTTGTGGTTTTTTTTTTTGTTTGTTTGTTTGTTTGTTTGGTTTGGTTTGGTTTGGTTTTTTTTTTTTCTGAAGACAACTATTATTTTCATCTGCAGACCCTAGAATGCCTTGAGGGTTACTGTGAGCCAGGAACAATTGCCAGTTGTTGGCTTGCCCGATGTCATCATATTTTGAAGTGTAGGAGAATTTATTTGTATGAATGCAATCTCTACAGAGCCAAATCACTTCAAGGCAAGAGAACTGCTGCCTCTGGCCAAGTGTTTTTGCCTTTTTCTGTCAGATGGATGTTATATAGCACACACCTCTTTTTTCTAGAGTCAGCAGTAATTTAAGCATTCTTTGATATAGATAGATGGACAGATAGATAGATAGATAGACAGACAGATAGATATACATATAAGTTTGTAAAAAACAAGACAGATTGGAAAAAAAACCCTCAAATCTTTAGCTCTATGATTTTCCCTGTGATCCACACAAGAGCATGCGCTGTGCTTGGCAAATAAAGCCATTGAATGCTTTCCATCTCTCACAGAAACCAGTAGTTTGTGTTGCTTTGCAACTCTAGGGAGTATTGTTGTGACTTCATTGTCAGAAAAACTCTGAAACATGGATTCACTGGAGCCCTACACAATCTTATAACTTCTCTCTGACATACTAAAGAGAAATTTGAAAAGGAACAAACTTGCAAAATCAAGTTTAATTTCCTTTCCTTTTTTAATTTCCATTAACTTTCTAATGGAATGAAGAAATTTGTATGGCTAAGGCAGACCTAGGTGAAAACAGAAGTTTAGATCAGAATTTTTTTTCTTTTTGTTGCTAGGAGCAATTACCTTTCCATTCTCATCTGTTCCAAGAGGTTAAGAAGAATTATTGCTAAACATTGAGACATCAGAAAAAGTTCAGAAGAAAGTTGATGAACTTGCTGTTAATCTGCAGCATCTTTTTAGTATATTCACGTCTTTTCAAAACTCAGAGACTTCACATTCCCTTCCTGAAGAGTTTACATGTTGATAAACCCCACAGGCTAAGTTTCTCTGTTATTGTATATAAATGTTCCCTATGTTGTTAGTTGATCTCCATAATATTCAAAGATATACTTAGTATCAAGTCTTTTATGCAAATAACTCTCTAGGCATAAGAAGAACATAAAAATGTCACAGTGATTATTTGGGTTTACAATTTGAATTTCATACGTGTTCTTTGATCTGGTATGTTTTTAACTCTGTGGCTTTAAAGAAAAGAAAATTACATGTGAAGCATGTGCAAAAAAGCATCAGTCGTTTGCAGTTTATCGTATGTCAATATTTAGGCTGGTTGCAAAATCTCTGACCTTGCAAGTGCTAACATATTGAGAGAGGGCTTTCAGTGGATCGATGCCACATTTATTCCACAGGCTCCCTCGTGGGGACGCTCAGGCGGCACTCTCCCAGCACCTACGTGTGCACACGACCTCACCTCCGCAGACAGCCGCGAGCAGCCACTCACGCACACAGTCTGTGCACCAACCGGAGACGAAGAGGTGAGAGGGGTTCTCTGCGTGTAATTCCGAGGCGTTTAATGGCAACGCACCCGAAGGGTAACAGAGGCAAGAAGAACACAGAACCGAAACCCGCGCCCGTTTTATCCCGAAAACTCCCAAAGGTGGGCAGAGCATCCAAAACCAAGAGTCTGAGGGCTAGGGGACAGAGGCAAGGTTGAGTGACATAACAGGGACCAATGGGAAAGGGGATGGAAGAGGGGAGAGGGCCAGTGACCAACAGGACCTAGACAAAGGGAGAACTTTCTAGCACAGTGTTGTAGGGAGAGATCACTTCTAGGGTAATTTAGGGGGTGTAAAGTGGACTTAGCTACTGCAACACTAACAAAATTTTTGTACGTATTTTTTTGATTTTATGCCAAACTTTAGCCAGCCCTGCAACATATTTGTGTATTGAAAAGAGTAAAATGAGGGTGAAACTCTGTTTTTATCCTTTCACAATGACATTTAGGGTTTTGTTTCTAAAAAACTTTCTAGGCAAAAAAAAAAAAAAAAAACAAAGCATTGGCTATATCTCAATTAGTAAATTAAAGGTGAATAGATGATTCTTTGTCATTAAACATACATTGTCTGTTATTAAATCTTTTTACCTGTAAAAAAGGTTGAGCTGTATGTAAACCAAGTAATGGGAATGGTCATACACTGTTCTTTCCTTCTTGAATTCTGCCTGGGCAATGTTTGGGAGAGTACAAGGTGGCTTGGACAGTACCATATTCATCCTGATGAACTAATGATATAACAGGGATTTTCCAGTGCCTGTGCACACTCCCAGGCACTGTTAAAACAGTAGTATAGACATAATCACTGATGCAAAGTGACAGGTTCTGGCTCCTCAGGCAAATAGAAAGGTCAGGAGTTCATATAAACAGACAAATTTATTTTTATAATGCTCTTTTCTGTCTGTATTTCTACCTCTGAATTGTAGTATAGAGAAAATAATACAAGTTATTATGTTATATTGATGCCTTGAAGTGGCTACCTAAAAACAGAGGCTAGACAAGAACAAGAGAATAAAAGTAGGTATTTATTTGAAGGGCCTTCAAAAGTACACCCTGGTCAGTCAAAAGTCTACACCCAAGATGGACACGGGGTCACAAGTTCTTTACATTTTTATAAGTTTGGTCCATTTGCATATCAGGGTAATTCTCCAATTATAACTTCAGTTAATGATGTAATTACCCCAAGTTTGCCCCTCCTCTTCAAAGGCTTTTAGTTTACACATTTTGGGGCCTGGGACAATCAAGGTGTCCTTGCAGTGCAAACCTAGAGAGGGTTTATTATGTCTAACCAGCATGAGAGAACAGTAGTTAACAGGCCACACAAAACTTCAGAGTTACACACTAGGCAGTACAGGATTTGAAAAACACAGAAATTAAAACCTATGGCATCAATATAAGAAAGCAATTGTGGCTTTTATCTTCGAGAGGGGCAAGAAGGAAGATCCAGGGAACTACAGGCTGGTCAGCCACAGCTCAAGCCCTAGGAAGGTGGAGTGCTGCCAGCAGTTTGAGGAAGATGATACTTGCACTCTGCTTAGCAGTGGTGAGTTCTGGGTCCAGTTCTCGGCTCCCCAGTACAAGTAAGATATGTTCTTACCTGAGTGATTCCAGTGCAGGCCCGTAAAATTCACAAAGGTATGAAAGCATCTCTCCTATAAGGAAAGGCTGAGAGAACTGTGATAGTTTAACCTGAATAAGAGAAGGCTAAAGAAAATAACCAGCAGGAGACAGAGAGGATGCAGAAGCCAGGCTCTTCTCAGTGGTACCCACTGACAGGACCAGACACAATAGGCACAAATTAAAAAACATGACATTTCACCCAATCACAATAACTTTTCTTTTTCCTGTGGGAGTGACTGAGCACCGGAAAAGGTTGTCCAGAAAGGTTGTGGGGTCTCTATCCTTGGGGATATTCCAAGCCCACTGGACAGTCCTGGGTGACCTGCTGTAAGTGATGCTGTTGGAGTAAGGGGGTGGACTAGAAGGTCTCCTCAAGTCCACTTCAACCTCAACAATTCTTTGAAACACTGGATGGGCATATATGCAGCAGTTTCAAAACGTATTTAAAGGAACAATTGTGTACTTTAACAAACAGACAAGAAACCAACCCATATAGATTTAATAAAACATTCAGTGAATGCAGAGCTTAATAAAACAAAAATCTGAATAGAAGGGATGACCCAGCAGACTTTGAAAGAGCAGGAAAACAAACAGAAAGGGTAAACTTTTAACATCTGATCTTTAGAAACAGCTTCCTCACAGAGTTTTTGATCCTGAAACATGAACACAACAGCAGCATACAATGCATTGCCATCCTGACCTCCACAGAACTGTTTGTGGAATAAGGCATTAGCTTTGTAATTTGCCATTCTGTCAAAAAATAATAATAAAAATAAATAATGAAATGCACCATACCAGTAATACAGGGAGCAAAACCTACAGCTGTGATCTGTCATGTCCCTGATGAATGTTTTGCTCACTAAACTATAGAAATCACTGTCATTTGTCCCACGTCACCAACCCTCTGACTCTTACAGTCATCATTCTGAAATAATTCAGTTGTAACTGGAGAAATAAGACACAGCAGGTATCACTTTTCCTTCCCCCTTCTGTTCCTCATGCTGTAGTTTACAGATCAGAGTATTTTGACAAAAATAAGAGGTGAGATCTCACTCCTGAGGTAAATCACATCTTCTGTTTTCTGAGTGAAATTCTTAACCACTGGGCTTTAATGCACTGTCACTGTTCTGAATAGAACAAATCCAACTAACCCATGTCTTCTCCCTAAGGAAAGGACTGTTCCAAAGAAAGCAAGACTAACTGTGCTTAAGGATGTATTCTGCATTTTTCCTCACGGAAAATGCCATACTACCTCTGTGATATCCCAGAATTTGGATTTTTACTCTGAAGAAAATCCTTTCACTGAAAAAAAATCAAACTATGTATTAAAGAAGAGAGAAGAATCTGCAGAGGAGATGCTTAATTATAGCAATTTATCTTTTTGTTTCAATGTGTAAAGGGAATTTTTTGAAGGAAAAACTATGTGGGAAGAGAAGATGGAAAAAAAGAAAAATAAAATCTTTCATCTGCCCACTTGTCTTTAACGTGATGTAGACAAGGGAAGAGAAATTTGGATAAATGACCTTACATTCTGAGTACAACAGGATATTTACTCTTTCCTGCAAGACTAAGAAAGACGTATAGTAAACTGCTACTCTGTTGTGGCAATATCTTGCCTAACAAAAATAAAAGAGCCTCTGGCTTAGAAGGCAGAGGAAAATTCTAGCAGAATGTCAGGAGCTGAACATCAGGCTCTGATTTATTCAATTTTCCCTAGTCTTTAAATGAAATAAAGAACAGTTCAGGAGAGAGAGACTGGTGTTTGCTGCTGTCTCTGATTGGTGTTAGGGACTACTTCTAAGACTGAACAGAGATATCTAATTTAATTATTTTGCTATAAAAAAATGAATTTGCCACTTGATTTTTTTTCAGTGGACTATACTACTTGTGTGTTTTTGTGGAGATTTGAAAGCTGTAAGGTAAATCTAGGACAACAGTAGTGTCCTCTATCTGCCCTGAAAGTAGACAATGAGTTTTGTTTACTTGAAAGTACTGGAAGCTCTTACTCCTGGAAAATGCTGTCCTGGTGTATGCCTGTTTGTCAGAACACTGTGTCGACAAATACTACATGTATTTTATATAAAACTAGTATAAAATAAATGTCTAAAGTGTTTAGCTACATTATAGTCACACAGAGAGATCAGTATTTTAATATTTAGTTATTTATATGAAGAATATGTAAAAAGTGCATGCTTGTGCATGTGTTTGTATATGAGACTCACAGAACAGTCAAGGTGTGAAAAGACTCTGGAGATCCTCTAATTAAACCCCGATGCTTAGAGTAGGGTCAGCTACAGCAATCTGTTCATGGGCATTGATTATTCCTAAGAACAGATACTGAAGCCTCTCCGGGTAACCCATTCCAGTGTTTGACCACCACCACAGGAAAATGATTTTATTTTCTTGTGTTTTAATAGAATTTTGTGTATTCCGGTTTCTGTCCACTGCCATTTGTCCTGTCACTGGATACTACTGAGAGCTTGGCTCCCTCTTCATATCTTCTTCCTTAGGTACTTATGCACATCAAGCCTTCTCTTCTCCCGGCTGAACAATCCCAGCTCTATCAGCCTCTCATATGTCAGATGCTTCAATCCTTTGGTCATCTTCGTGGCATTTTGCTGGACATACTGCACGATGTTTTTCTCATTACTGTACTGGAAGACCAAGAACTGAACACAGTACTCCACATGTATCTCAACAGAGCTGAGTGGAGGGGAAGAATCACTTCCCTTGGACTGCTGACAACCCCCTGCCTAATGCAGCCCAGGATGCTGATGGCCTTCATGGCTGCAATAACACATTGCTGGCTCATGGTCACCTTCTTATCTGCTAGGACTCCCAGGTCTTTTTTTTTTTGCAATGCTGCATTCCAGCATTGTTGGAGTGAAAGCTTCTCTGGACTCAGGCTCAGATGAAAGCCAAAGCACAGGAGTTGAATTAAAACCTTTGGACAAGCTGAGATAAATGAAGTCATACCAAAGTGAAATAGAAATACAGATTTTTTAACTTTTAGTAGAAATATATGCTAAGTGCCTTAAACATTAAAAAGCTGCAGCAGAGACCTTAGACACAGTTCTTGCTGCAGCAGTGTTGTCTTTTCACAGAATTTTTTACTTTAGACAAAATATAGATAGAACTATACTGTTCACATATTTTAGGTAGTGTTCACATAAACAATAAGAGATGACAGAAACAATATACGCAAATCTGTGTAATACCTATGTAATACTTGTGCAAGACTTACGACTGTTAGAATTAGACCAGGATAGGTTAAGAAAAGAAAAAATAGAATCATGTGTTAATCTTATTGGTCAATTAACAAATATAATCCACACTTCTTTAAGAAAAAAACTATTATTACTATTATTATTATTATTATTATAGAAGAAGCTGTTTTCTGCCTGCTGTTTGCCTGCTGTTGCTGCTGTTGCTTGGCCTTATCATGTAACCCCCTTGAACTCTGCCTTCAAGAAACTATGAGACTATGAAATAAAGAATTTAGCAGAACAGCAGCCTCCTCTGCTCTCCTTTACCCTGGTCCGAGAAGTAAGGGTATCCCCTCAAAAGCTCAACACAGCATGAACATTTGGTGAAAGTTGTGTACATTCATCAGTCATGATTCAGACTAACATTGCTATATGCACCCGGAGATGAAGACAGCCCGTACTGAGCACGCAGTCGTAATTACATCTGTACTAATATACAAAAAATACTAGTCACCTTTTTTTTTCTGATTGTGAAATTCATATGACTAAACTCTTTTAGCCTCCAAAAGAGACTGTTGGTGTTTCACTACGTATTGGGAAAGGGGTCTTTCTTTTATCAAATAACAAACAAGGGATCCTTCTATTTAAAAGCATAGACGAGTTCACTGGTACTGTGTCATATGTGTATATATATACACATATAAAATAATGTTTAAAGGCCTTAATGGGAATATCTTGCCTGGTAAATGCTGAGTCACACTAGTAAAGCAGCACTAAATTAGTCATCTGATATATTTACCTGATAGAGTTCTATATAAAGAAAACATATTAGCTCTGGGTATAGAAACAGCATGGCTATGTCATCAAATGCGGCACGTAGGTAAATTGAGTCTGCTGGCAGGGATTATATGATGCAAACAGACGATATTCAATCCTCCATGAGGTTGTTACCAGCTCTCTGTGCCTGCACATGCATAAACATTTCCACCTACTTAAGGAAAATCCAGCTCCGGAATATGTCAGATAGACTGAAAACTTACTGGAATGCAGAATGTGTTTGTCTGGTTAGGACACATGCATTAGTAATACATACAGATTGAAATGGACATTATAGCAGACAAAAACTTTGCAGAGACTTTATTCAATATTGTTTGTGCTACATGAAAAGG
>VZTI01004741.1:44922-64135 GCA_013397865.1 Struthidea cinerea
GAAAAAACATGGAAGGAAGGAAGGAAGGGAGGAAGGAAGGAAGGAAGGAAGGAAGGGAGGAAGGAAGGAAGGAAGGAAGGAAGGAAGGAAGGAAGGAAAACACCTGTCATTTTGGAGGGAGATCCTCATTGCGGTGTTCATGAGGCAGTAAAAATGCAGTCATTCCTCAGCAGAAATAACAGATGTCTAAACTGTAAAAAAATAAATTCAATCATGCACTAATTTAGTAGAAAGGTTGCTCAGGAAGTCATCTATTCCATCCTTTGCTCAAAGAAAGTGCAATTAGATCAGTATGCTCAGCCTTAGTCAAATTTTGGTCACCTTCAAAGATTGTAACTAAATGGGAACTTGACAGATAGTTACTGCAGAAATGAGTCAGAGTCCCTTCTAATCAAGGAGGATCTGTCTACATCAATAAAATCTGAATCACTTCCTTACCAGGGAATAGGAAACAACTGTAGTAACTTGAAGATATCAAGTTTGTAAGGATTTCTGCTTAGTGACGAGTCAACAACAACAAAAAAAAAAGACAAAAAAATAGACCAAAAAAAAATCCTAATGTCTGGAGATAACTAATAATAAGAAAGATGAAATTTTTTGTGTTGCTGATTTCTGGGTTGTTTAGGAGCACATTCATTCACAGATAGGCTTGATAATATTCTGCCTTAACTTTGTAGCTGATAAGGCAAGCGAAACAAGATGTTCATGGGTCTCATGGGAAAGCATCCTCTTACTATGGGATATTTGAGAGGGCATGTGGAGTTGTGCAAAACCTATTATAGGACTTTTAGTGGAAGGGCCAAAGATAAGGAAAGAGAGGTACAAGCCTGAATGACTAGAGAGAATGGCTATAGAAGAGTTCATCTGGGTGCAAGCCAGCAGCTGGTCAGATTGTCCTGCACAACATTACTTTACAGTCTGCTCTCTCTTCTTATTAAATTCTATTCCAAACTGTTAGCTGTGTAATGCTAATGTCTAATCTGTATGTGTGTCAGAGATTCATTAGGAAACTTCAGGCTACAGCAGCTGAGAAGCAGGTTAAACCAGCACCTGGAAAGATCAATTTTCAAGTACTCAAAAGGTACTTAAATTGAGAGTCCAATACAAAATAGTGAGTGAGATGAACAGAAATAACTCTTTCAGGGGGAAGGGGGGGAGGAGAAGGAGGGGAGAGAAAGAGAGAGAAAGAGAGGGAAGAATACACACTTTATTTTAGGTGTCTTGCAGGTGACACACCAATTCATTCATCCCAGTGTGACCTTTATTTTTCCACCACAATATTCTGCTACTGCAGGGTAGAGTCTGAAGCATAATAGCTCTCAGCCTTTTCTTACTTCTGCTTCCTAGCCAGGTCTTCCCATTTCACATTGCCTAACTGAAATATATCCTTCTCAGTGATTAATTTCACCATATTTTTCCCAGGCCATTATTCCTGTTTGCGTAGATAATTTTAAATTCTAGCCCTGTCTTGCTCCTAAATTTCAATAACTATGCTCATTCTTCCATCATATTGCTCATTAATAACAATATTCAATTATATTCAGCTCTGAACAGATGTCATCAAAACCATGAGCTCTACTGGATGTCTCCAATTCTAACAATAAATACTGTTTGGGGTTTAACAAAGTTGGAGGCTGGTAGGGCCAGCTATCTCAACAAACACTGCTGTAGCAGAAGAAAAAAGAAAGCTTATTGACAATATACCACAAAGTATAGAGTTTTTTATATTATCAGATGTTCTGGCTTCTGAAATTGCTATGTTTGTGCTCTATACTCATTCTCACTTCTGCAGAACAGTTTTTCATACGTATGTGTTGCTCATGAATGAGAAAGAACAGTGTGTTCTTTTTTAATATTGGTATAATTAAGCATTCCAGGTTTCAGAATGGGACATTGGGACTGTAACACTATAAAAATTTTTCTAAGTCTAGGAATTTGACCTTGTCACTTTTCCTATCAGTTGCTTCTCAGAAGAAAGTCTGCAGGATAAATATGTTCTGTGCTGAATGGGTATATGTTCAAAAAGCATCTGCTTGACTTTATCACACTGTCAGTTTTCAGGAAGTATATATGGAGAAGACCTTAGATATAAAAGTGCAACACCTATTAAAATAGTTGAGCAATTTAGATGCTGAAGGAGAATTGCTGTATTCTGAAAAGTTTTGAAACTCCGGTGCCCTCTTCTGGATTTCTTAAAGGGATGATGACTTCTTTTGAAATAGTCATCTTTTTCGTAGGTGTAGGAGACTAGAGTACCATTCCTAGGCAGTTTAAAAAGCCCAGCCCCAGAGGATGCCTTGCTCAAGGTGACCTGACAGCCATTTGGAAAGCAAAAGTGGAATGCTGCTGTTTAGCTCTTGCTAAGCACCAGTAAATTTTTTTTATTGATTCTCTGTCATACTGCTTACTTTCTATAAAGTTCACTTTGACATCTTACAAACTAGACATCATGATGCTTTATTGTTGCACCCATCAAATCCATCTCCCTCTGGGATATTTTTTGAACTAGGATTGTAACTACAATATTACTCCTTATTAACAAAAGTAAACTAAATTTCTGTATGACCTGTCCAGTGTAAAAGTCTGCTCAAATTATAGGATAGGTCTAGGTCTAATAACCTTGCAGTCAGCTGTAGACCTTGGTCTTCTTGGATGCAAGGACAGCTCCCCTGAGAGGTTCATTCTATCTCACCTCTCACTGGGTAGTCCTCCTTCCTGACTTTGGGGGTTTCAATGGTTTCTTCCTTTTTTCTTTTTCTAATGGCAAAAAAGGGACTGAATATGCTTGCAATTGTTGCTTTTCCGACTGACTTTAGAGTGGGAATTACCTGCTTCTTAGATATAAGCTTAAGAAGATTACAAGATTATTCTAATGCCTAAAAGTCAAACGCGAAGTGTAGAACAACCTAAATCCATCTGTATTTCCAAAGTATGAAAAGTTTTCTGCAGAAGTATGACAAACAGAATCACAAAATCATAGAATTCTTTAAGTTGGAAAAGACCTCTAAGATCATCGAGTCCAAAATCAACCCAACATTGCTAAATCCACAACTAAACTATGTTCTCAAATGCCACATCTACAAGTCTTTTAAATACCTCTGGGGATGATAACTCAACCTGGCAGCCTGTTCCAATGCCTGAAAATCCTTTCCATGAAGAAATTTTTCCTAATATCCAATCTACCTGGGCCACACTTGAGGCCATTTACTCTTGTCCTATCACTTTTCACTTGGGGAAGAGATACCCACCTCACTATAAGCTCCTTTCAGGCAGTTTTAGAGAGTCATAAGATCTCCCCTGAGCCTCCTTTTCTCCAGGCTAAACACCCCCCGCTCCCTCAGCTGCTCCTCATCAGACTTGTGCCCCAGACCCTTCACCAGCTCCACTGCCCTTCTTTGGACTCACTCCAGCACCTCATAATTTTTCTTGCAGTGAGGAGCTCAGAACTGGACACAGGACTTGAGGTATGTCCTCACCAATGCCAAGTACGGGGAGACAATCACTGCCCTGATCCTGCTGGCCACACTATTGCTGATACAAGCCAGGATACCACTGGCCTTCCTGGCTACCTGGGCACTCACTGGGTCATGTTCAGCTGCTGTCACCAGCACCCCCAAGTCCTTTTCTGATGAGCAGCTTTCCAGCCACTCTTCCCCAGACTGTAGCACTGCATGGGGTTGTTGTGAGCCAAGTGCAGGACTCAGCACTTTGCCTTGTTTAACCTCATATGATTGGCCTCGGCTCTTCCAGCCTGTCCAGATCCCTCTATAGAGCCATCAAATTAATTTGAATTGAATAGAATGAAAAAAATTGCACTTCATCTGGAGAAAAAAATCATAATTTAGGAGTCTACTCAAGAATTCTTAGGAGCCCTCACAGAACATGTTAACATTAGCTTAGGAGACCTGCAGGATACCGCTATGTTTGGTGTCACACATGATGGAATGCTAAATGATCTAATGTCTAAACAAATGCACTAGACCAACGTACTGATGGGAAGGACACACAGCTGATTAAACATGACACATAAATAACAGTATGGAGGTAGAAATTTAGCTAAGCAGATAAAACAAAATGTTTACTGTAATGTGTTACTGAAAGATAACAAGGCACTAAATAACAAAGTGAAAAAGCTTAAAAATAAATCTAAGTTCCATAATGTGTTCATCCTGGGGATTTCAGGAAGAAAAACAATAATATAAGCTTTCAAAGTCAGGCTCAATGGATTTTGGAACACAAACACTAGGGAGGTATCCTGTACAGAAACCCACTCCATGAGAGACAAGTAAAAGCAGCTCAAGTGTGGAGAGGGAAAAGGTTATGAATCTGTGCTTAAAGATATCGTGAGACTGATAAGGTTATCCTAACAATCACAGAAAGCGTTTCTCTTCGAAGGGCAGACATCTCTCTTCCTCCTAAAAATATGTCCAAGGGTAAGATCTGTGCACCTTGAGGTTCTGAGGGATCCTGTTTATAGAACAGGAGACTTGTGATCTTTCTGTCTAAGTTACATAGGCACACTTTCACTATTTGGGTAGATAAGAATTAAAAACTCTCTAAGTGTGTAGGATAGAATGATTTAGGTGTGAATCAATCACTGTTGTGCTGTCAAATAAATATACACTGCAAAATCAGAACCCAGATTTGCCATATGATTACTGCACATCTTGGGACTGTCCATTAATACTTGTAGGTATTGCTAAGTTTCTCATATATACCACAACTGGCTGTGAGGTTTAGATGAGGCTTGGTTCAAATCCATATTTTTCCTCTAGTTTCTAGATTTTTGGGATTGTTAAACAAATTCATGGCTGGAAGGGTGTCCTAGTATGGACAAATTTGGAGGAGAATATCCTCTGATAGAAGTCAGGTTGCAACCACCCCTCCCCCACCAGGTTCGGGAAAAAAAAATTTTCCTCAAAGGAAAGTGAAAGAGATAAAAAGCTATTTATTTAACAAACACACAGGAGGGGAATAATAATGCTAAATAATGAGATCTCTCTCTGTGGAGAGAAAACCTGGGAAGATTTCGGAGGTCTTCTGTAGGTGTGGTCTCTCTCCTCCTCGGAGCTGGGTCGGTGAGGCCCCACCTCCCCGGGCCTCTGGGAAAATTCTCCTGATGTGTTCAGATGTTGTTGAAACAGTCCAGAAGAGAAGAACAAAAAAACCAACCAAAATCCTAGGAAAACGAAATTCAACCCTCCGTCTCTCACTGGGAAAAAGAGCCGAAGACCAAAAAAATTGGCTGAGGGAAAAAAAAGGGTACCGCAGAAACCGAGGAGCGTATCTCCATGTCCTTGAAACAACTGCTTTGAAACGTTTTTTGTTTTCTGTCCTTCTCAGGCTCAGTTTAAAGACACAGAAAAGATTGGTGGGCATAGGGTAGCGATAGGAGTACACATCATAAAGTCACCCTGAGACAAAGGGCTAACAGACTTATATGCATAAAGAGGTCTATGCTAACTTATATATAATATTGAATTCTGTAAATTATGGTCTGTTTTCTCTAACCTTTTCTCTATGAAAAGTTGCTTTAGCTTGAGAAAGATTTTTAGCATTATAAAACTTTTTATAATATCTTTGTATGGTTTATTACTAATATATCTAGCATGAAGAAACACTACACATTTTTGTAGTCTTATTCTATGAGTAGA
This sequence comes from Struthidea cinerea, assembly GCA_013397865.1. NCBI lineage: Eukaryota > Metazoa > Chordata > Aves > Passeriformes > Corcoracidae > Struthidea > Struthidea cinerea. Next base: position 50,577 of record VZTI01004741.1, read on the forward strand.
ACATCAACATTTTACATATATATGTGTACAACAAATCTGACTATGGGTTACATTTCCACAGAATTGCTTTCATTCTTTGAAAAGACAGAAAAAAGTGCTGAATTTTGTTCCCTAGTGTGCAGGTAATGTTACTTACTTATTTGTTTGTTTTGAAGCATTTGTATGGCTACTGGGAATTCATGAAGAAATGGAGAATCAAAACATTTCAAAATTTTCACATGAAAAGTCATCCCACTGGTGCATTATTTGGCTTTGGTTTTCATCATTCTCCTATTTAAAAATATTCTGTTAGTCAGTCATATACCACCTCATTTAGGTTAACGACCAAACTCTAGAAATTACAAAAAGGAATGTAGAACGGTCATGCAACAGTCAGAATAAATAATTTAATTATAAACCATAACCTGGAAATTATTTATGCGGCTCTTCAGCTAATACTAACAAACTACAAAAGAAAAAAAATATTATGCAAAAAACAGGCAAAAAACCAGACATATTGCTTGTAATTAATTTTTCAGTTATAGAAATAATTATAAATAGTTCAGGTTGAAAATAATGGTTGCTAAACAATGTTTACAGAGAAAAACTTTGGAAGTTCAACACTCAAAGTGGAAATTAATTGGTGAAGGGACACCAGAAATGGTATTTATTGTTAATCTTCTCTTTCCTTGAACACAATTCTATTTTGCAGTGATTTCCATGATACAGAGTTTATGATCCCTTCTACAAAAGCAATAGATCTTTTTTTGGATGTCTTTAAAATATTCTTGATAGTTAGTAATGTGCATAAATGTAACCTGGTGATAAACCATATGTGAGAGACTGGAAAGATTGATGTCTCAAGACAATTTGGGTTGTGGGAGAGGGGACACGCCTTCCACAGGTTGGGCCTTGCCCTGTTGAGACAGTGAACTGCCCCACACACCCCATCCCAGAGCCTAGCAGAGCTGCCAGTCATGGCACACCAGAGGCAGTGCTCCACTCTGGTCTAACCCAGCCCCTGAGTGGCCAAATGACGGGAAGTCCCACCCAGCAGAACTGTCCCTGAGGGCAAAGAGGAATTTAAGGCCAAGCATGAGGACAGCACAAGTCTTGACCCTACCTTCCTCTTGGAGTTTCTATCTGAACACCATGGAACCCAGGAGCTGGTAGCTATATGTGTGCATTTCTGTATCTTTTCTCTCTTTCTGTCTTTCTCTCTTCTTCTAACTCCCTCTTCTTGGAACATTTTGAGAAACTTGACATCGAACGGGTTTAAAGCTTGCTAAGTTGAATAGGCCAAATAAGTGCTAAGTGTTTTGTGTTGATTGGATATTGTACTAAATCTTTTGCCAAAATTCCCTGATTTTTCTAAAGTTTGGCAGTAAACTTTTGTCTTGTTTTGACCTCCTGAGAATATTTGGTTGGTATTTCTCCACCATATTTTTACCCAGAGTATAAGAACCATTGTAACCCCTTTCAAAAGCTCTTTTAGTGAATTGATGGGGGCCTTGCACTGTGCATGAGCTAAGTCTTTTCTCTTTGGTTCAGTGTATCTTTGCTTCAGAGAATTTTGTTAAGGACAAAAAATTCAACTAGGTACCCCAGTGGATTAAGAAAACAACTAAAATCGTTTATCTTGCCTTTTATCTTCCAATTCTTCTTGGAATCCTTATAAAATCACATCAGGAAGAAAACTCAGGTGCTATCAGTACATTTTTGTTAAGAAATTGTAACTCCTGTCTGAAATAATGCATGACTTCTACAAACACAATTGCAGTTAATGAGAAAGTCTTGCCATTATGAAGGGTGCTGACTTCAGCTAGGCTCACTTTCTCCATAAACCCTCAGAAGATACCCACTAGAGTTTCTTTCTTATGAGTGTTGCATGGAATTGTGGTAATAATTCTGTGAAGAGTTTGAAATGAATGGTATTATTCACAAACCCATGTGGTTCAGGACCTCACCATAAATTTGTCTCGTTTTCTGGGGACTCTGAGACCAGTCCAGCTTCTACACAGAGGACAGATGAGAACTGCTCATGCAGCTGAGTTCTAATGATGCATATTATTGCTGTCTCTTTTTTAAAAGCTTAATCTCTAAATCTAGTGCTTGCCACTTTGGGTTTTATAACTTTGGCATTCCTTCTTCCCCAGCTGTTTATTTTTGTTGCTAGTATTTTGATGTTCAGTATAATGAAACTGTGTTAGTACATCCTTTAATCTTTGACTCTGTCTATAATCTCTGGCATTATGCATGCACTGTGTAACAGGCTGTTTGAAAAGATATGTTCTGCCTTAATGTAATAACCAGCACAGCATCCTATAAAGATTAGCGCCCTAGGAAGAACGTTCTTGCCTTTTGCCTTTTCCATGAATGCATATTGCTTGTTCTGAAGTAAGAATTAGGGATATCACTTAAATGTTCCTTAAGCTTTTAAAAAATGACCACATGCTTATGCATGGAGTGGATCAGCTGGTTTGTGGACTGTTCCCTCGCATCAGTTCACATGGGTTATGACCTCCAGACATTGTATAACATAGAGTCTATTTGCATCTTCCTCTAATTGGGCATCAGTTTCAATTCTGAAAACACATATCTACCTGTGTATATTTAAGGGCTTTCATTGTCCTGTTAGAGATAACTGTGCTATTCACATGGACAGTTAAACCTATGTGTGTTCTCAAGCCACTGGCATAACTGCTTAGGATTTGTAAGATGATTTTTCCAGGCTCTGTTGCACTTGAGGACATATATTATACAATGAAGAAAAAAAACCAACCCCAAATATAAAAAAAGAGATAAAATTATTTTTATAGTTGTATCCCTTAGCTATGATGTGCACTGAAAGTGAAAATATTTGTAACACAATAAAAGAAAAAATGTTTACAAAGTTAAATTTACTCTCATGTCTGATGTTCATTGCCGCAAGTTTCCAATCCCAAAATCTTCAGAAGAATGTAAAATAAAACTTTATACAGACAGCTGCATTTGGAGGAGCTATTATTGTCATTATCATCTTCATCACTATTATTACATTTATTGTTTTTACCCCTACAAGTAGCATTGCCTAACCTCATTAAGTGAATATTGGATATTGGAAAGCAAAGAGAACTTTAAGAAAATGTTATCTTTTCTATTTCATGTTGGAGAGGTCTGATGTGGAATACTCTGATTTTAATTTAGAAACTAAATAGCAGCAAAGACATAACACTAAATATATCCCCTCACAGTGCAATAAAATAATAGATAGATAAGCTATTTACAAATTAAAATATAACTGTTACATATTACTCATATGCCACTGCATGAAATGTTTGAAGCATACAACTTTATAGCCATTGTTTCTTACTTCAGCAGAGGAGCTTAGCCAGGACAAAAGATTAATGAGAGATAGTCACTATGTTAATTTTTATTTAAAAATATACTAGAAAAAAATAAAAACAGCCACTAACTAGTGTGATTTAATTTTACGAAAAAGCTATATTTATTAAGTAAACATTTTTTAAATAACAAGATATTTTTGGTACTCCCAAATATTACCAGCAGTGAAATATAACTTCTCTGTAACAGGAATAATTTACACATCAGTGAGATTTTAAAATAGTTTTCTGTCTCAGTTCAGAAAGGCCAATTTTCACTGTTTTGAGACTTACTATAGAATGCCATCCACACTATATTTATTTTATAATTTGAATAATACAGCATAGGGATCTTGTGCTGCTTAAACCAGAAATAATTGTATGAATTACTGTGGGACTTCCCAAGAGGTGATGTGCCTAGTCAAGGTGATCTAGTATCTTGGATCTGACAAAAACACCCAGCACTCAAGGTTAAAATAAAGATGCACATGCTGACATCCCTTCTTAGTTGCCACCTCTTGTTCTCACAAGTGAGAACCTTGACATCATAAATGTCTGTGATTTCAGTTGCAAAGAGCTTTGTGAGCTGCTGCTTCTCATGTTGAGGAAGTGTTAATGTGTGATGTTCAGTGAAGATAGCTATCATACTGACATTTAAATTATTTAACTTTTCAGAATAAGTGGTTGTTCTTTTTTTAATGTGCTTCAATAAAAATTTAAAATACATCAAGGATCCATTTCATTAGCATTTCTGTGCAATATTCCAGTGACAGTAATGCTTAATTCTTATTTCTCTAGAGTATAATTAGAAAAAAAAATAAGAATGATTACTTTCACAAAGTGATGATGGCTGTCAGTTTGGCTTACACAGGTCCTTTTTGGTCCATTATGCCAGCAGTCATTGATGCAGTCCTGATTATGAATACATTTGAGGCAAATTATCAGCCAAATGCATAACTTTGAAGCAATGTTTGGGTTTAACTGTACTATCAATGATTTTTTGTAAATATGTATTTATGGATATCTGCAGATATACTGAATGTCAGGGCATGTTTCTGAAGGAATACAGTTCTACCAAACCTTCCATTCTGTTCCTTCAGAATCAGTCAGGCTCAGTGCTAGCGGATTTCTAATTATAAATTTGTGAGAAACTTGTCACTATTTGTGTCAAAATGGTGAAAAAATAATAACAAGGGCACAGTATTTAATTTTTCCCTTCAAGTCCTCAAGCATTGAATTCTAAAGTGAAAAGGATTGCAATGAAATATTTTATAATATAATTATATCTCTGTTCTTATCAAATTTAATGGATACAAATGAACTAATTTATTTGAGCATTAAAGAAATTAACCATTTTATAAATGCTTTTGCTTTAACATAAAAATGGAGCAAATGTTAAGTGGCAGAGTACATAGTAATCTTTTGCCCCCTAAAGTTATGCCAGGATTGATTTGAAGTTGTTTAAAGAAAGAAAATTTGCTTTTCCAGCCCATGTATTGCCAGTTCAAGTCTTTAGTGAATACATTCTTTCTGAAAACATAAGAACTGGAAGTCTTATTTGCAGATTCTTATGTGAAATTTATGGTGATCACCCTGTGCTACGGAACATTAGCATTCCCTGGTTTTTTTGTATCAAATATTATGCAAAATTCAGTGTTTCAAATGCACAGAAGCATTTTCTGTTGATTCAGTTCACAGATCTTTTTGTGTAAAGGCTTCTTCTGTCCAAGGGCAAACCTTACAGGAGATTTTCTGCTATACAATTCTTGTTCTTCAAACAAATCTGAGCAGAAAAATCATAATGTGGTGGAAAACAGACAAGGAACCACGGATAAGAGAATTTATTATTCATATTTCAAAATAAAAGGTTTTAAGTCAGTTGCCACATCTTGTTCATTGCAAAAGTAAAAGTACAGTAAAAGTATCTGTAAAAAATAGTTAAATTTAGTCTGTGCCGAGATATTCTTAGTCAGCTCCTCAATTATTTTCATTAATTTTAGGCAAAAATGTGGCATTATTAATCTCCATTTGTGATTTTTGAATCATCCTTGGGTGTAGCAAATGCAGCTGATACTCTGCCACTATTTCTTTGCTCTCTGAAAAGTTTGTTTTCAGTATGAGACATAATTATTACTATTTACTTTTTTCCATTAATTGCAGGGGTCTGTAAAAGCAGTCACTCTATATACTAAGTGGCAAGGTTATCTTTCTAATTAGCAGAGAGAGGCAAGTGGTTTTCAAGTCCCAGAGGAAAACCTACTTCTATGGAAATAATGGCTGCTGCTATTAAGTTTTGCTAAGAATGGTATCTTACTGTAGCATTCCAAGTGGGCAGATTGCTAGCCAAGAGGCCTGTATTCCTCATATCTGCCTCCTGCTGATATGATCAATGTCCCCTTTGGAGTTGGAATGAAACTTCATATGGGGTTTCTAAAGAATTATAGAATTGTGCATGTTATGCACAGCCCCATCAGTTGCCAAATAAATGAAGACTAGAAAGCAAAGTTTGCAAGAACACAAAAAACTATATTCTTTACCAAGTGAATACTGCTCTTGTCCTTCTCCAAAAGTGTGCTTCTGTTCCTGTTAGATTGACAAATACTTTTTGTTCTCAATCAGATTAGCAAATAAGTACATCAATCCATATCCTGTGCATTGGTTAAATACCAACCACCTGTCTATACCCATACCTCCCACATAAAATGCCTAATTAATTTCTTTGTAAGGATATAAGATTATCAATTCACAGGACAAACCAGATAGTAGTTTCTTTCAGTTTTAAATAGATACAAAAGTAATAGTTTGGTTCCCACCAATTCCCTAGGCAGAACCCCACATATAGGATGTATTCACTGATGAATAAATGATTGGAGACAGAGTGGAATATTACATAAGAAGACATAAGGCATCTCAAGAAATCCATATGGCAATGGAAGTTCCACATGTTGTTTAAATACTATTGTATATAAGCGATTTTCTTTCATGTTTCCCTACTTGAGGATGGCATGTTTTATTTCTAAATTTTGTATACATAAACACTGCTTGAAATGCCAGTACAAGTGCTAATGCATTGTGGTTTAGTACTACAAGGGGAGCAATTATTTGTACCAATGTATATCTGATTAAGAAGACTTTGTTTTAGTATAACTGGGTTTTTGCCTGAACTTCATAATTCACAGAGACTGAAATGTCCAAAATCTTACTGAAGAAGAATATACTGCATGAAATTCTAATGGCCACACAGATCTTTTTATTGCAGTCTGAATTGATTCCTGCCAGCAGTGTGAGTATGGTTTTTTTTCTGATCTGCTAGGTGGTATCAGATGATTTATCCACATCAGAAGAAATAAGTGACTTTGATTCAAACTTTTCTGTTGTGTTTCTACACAGTCCGGCTGGTGCTGCTTATTTCTTTTGAAGTGGCTTTCAAGGGTAACCGTAGAAGTTTAATGACTGTACTGTCCAAACTTTGTTAGGCTGTTGTCTGACAGTGAGACCCCACCTGGATTACTGCATCCAGCTCTGGGGTCCCCAGCTCAGGAGGGACATGGACTTGCTGAAGCAAGTCCAGAGGAGGCCACTGAGATGATCAGAGGGAAGAAGCACCTCTCCTATGAAGAAAGACTGAGAGAATTGTGTTCGTTCAGCCTGGGGAAGAGAAGGCTTTGGAGTGACCTAAATGCAGCCTTCCAGTGCCTGAAGGCAGCCTACAAGAAAGATGGAGAGAGACAGGAGTATGTAGTGACAGGACAAAGGTAAATGGCTTCAAACTGAAAGAGAGTAGGATTAGATTAGGTATTAGGAAAAATTCTTAACAAGTGTGAGGAGGCAGTGGAACAGGGTGCCCAGAGAAACTGAGGATGACCTATCCCTGGAAGTCTTCAAGATCAGGCTGGATGGAACTCTGAACAACCTGGTCTAGTGAAAGATGTCCCCCTCCCCAGGCCATTCTATGATTCTATTGTTGGTAATTACCTTTATGTTATAGCAGCAAAGATACATGATGGCACTCCCTGCAGTAAAAAGGGTCTGAATTCAATGATACTTGCCTTCCTCTATTCTTATATTTATTCCAATAAACTACACAATTTCTTATAGCTAAAAGTGAAAACAGCCTGAGAAGAAGAGACCAACTTCAGATCTCTCCATTTCTATTAAGTGATCATCCTGGTTCTGGCCAGGACAGGGTTTTTGTAGTAGCCATGAGACGCTATGGCCAGGACCTGATGGTTTTTCTGTACCACCTCACGGTCACTACTGGGGGTGGGGGAAAGGGACTTTCCCTTCCAAGGAGCAGGGGCTCCTTTCAGTCAAGAAAAAGTGTGTTGTTGCAGGCTGCACAGTGATCATTTTTGCATGTGAATAATTCTCTCCTTTTATACCCTTTTGTTTTTAATATTGTGGCTGTCACTGCTTGTTTTCTAATCTCATTGCTGCTTCCGGTAAATTGTTCTTGTCTCAACCCATGATCTTTGCCTCTTGTGCCCCCAATTCCTGCCCCAGCAAGAAGGGGAAGGGGAAGAGGGAGTGAGTGAGAGCAGCATGTTGTTTGGGAGAGTCTTAGTGGGGGCACTGAATTGGGGTAACATCCCTAAACCACGACAGTGATCTCATCAATAGGCTTGCGACACACGTTCTCCCATGACTTTGATCTATTAATTATTCTGTTATTCTAATCAGAAGGAAACAGCTTCAGTAGAAGTGGTGCAGAGAAACCTGTCTCTACTTTTCCCCTAAGTCTGTAAACTGGGATTTAGGGCACTTTTGGAAGGTCTGTGGAGCAGATTACAAGGTCTCAGACAGAGTGGGAAGTAAACCTTAGTCAGCTTAGTCTTCCAGCTCCTGGTTCCAACCTGTATTTAATGGTGCAGCAACTGCTTTTCAGTCACTGGTGCCACAGGGGTTTAGGTAATTCTTGCTTTGACAGGCAGAGCTCAGAGTGCTGTCACTTGTGAGAATCCCAATGAAAACCCGCGATTTGTGGATCCAGAAAAGTCCTCAGTGTGAGGGATCTGTTGAGCAGCCAGCCCTCACAGGTCTGAAATACTTCTGGGTATTTGAAAAAACAGAATTTAAGTACTAAGGAAACTCAAATGAAACTTTATTAAGTTCTTGGATTGTGCATGATCTTGCAAAATCTATGATGTCAACATAGCCCAAGTGATTTGGTCATCACGTCACAAGTTTTATTTAATGAAGCTGATGAACTAACTAAAGGGCTTTTTGTGGTTTTTTATGCCCATACTTTATGACTGCTTATAGTAAATTTCTCCTTTTGAACCAGGACACACATTTAACCATCCCACCATGAGGATATAATAGCATTTGTCATCAACTTCCTTATCAAAAGTAGTGATTTCCAGTCAAGTTTTACAGCGGAAAAATATAATTAAAATTATTTATACTTAACAAGGCAAAAGCCATTGTTTATATTACTGAATCTCGTTATAAAAGCAAACACAAATATATAAAAAGGTAACAATAATAAATTCTTGGAGGTTTAAAGCTGTGACAGAAGAGTGCAAAATCCTCTCTGATGCTCAGGGGTTTTGCCACTTTTAGCAGTTCAGTTATTATACTGGAGACAGTGCTTGCAGCAGCAGAAGAGAGGAAATGCATATTTATAACACATACACGATAGTATAGTGTTTAAAGGGATGCTTTAAAAGAAAGAAAAAAAAATACTTTTTATCTTCTTGCTTTCTTGTGGGGGAGACAAATAAGCAGTTTACTAACACTGAAACATAAATCACCCTCAGCAGCAAATAATTGGTTTTGCTTTCCAATCAAATCCATATAAACATCAAACCTATTATTTTAACAGAACAACTTTCTGGAGGCATTATTTTCTTTGTAATGCTTACTTAGCCTATGGAAAGAAGATTTATTTTGTTTTTGATGCTTATATTATTCTTCCTAGAAGACTGATATTTCACTGACGATATAATATTATCTCTTAGAACGGCATCGCTGCTGTCCTTTCCATGAAATTACTGTAAGGCTGCATGTTTATTCATTTTAACGAGAAATATGCTGGGAGAATTCACCAAAAGTTCCACAAAATTAAGTGAGTTTATTCTGTTCATTTATAAGTGTCTAAAGAGATGTTAGTATATAAACAATGTACTAATGTATAACATTTTTTCAACATAGTTTTCAAATACATTAAGTGTTGCATAAAGGGGCAAAGATTTTATGGTAGTTTATATTCATCTTAGTGGCCGATGTGTTCCTGATGCTCCAATGGGTGTTCAATGTCCCTCGTGCTTTCCATAGACATTCATTTTTTGCCTTCATGTAAGGGTATTTTACAAGGTTACCAGTATTTCAACCCATGCTAGAGGAGGACTAAAACAGACTGGTTGCAAAGGGTGCCAGGGAGCTTCTGAGTAATGTATGCATCATCCAGCAAATTTTGCCCTGGGATATACCTGTACTACACCATTTGTCTAAAGGGCAATTTCCATTCTGGTGTTTTTATTTTTAACTTGCTACAAAAACTTGGTTAAATATAAGCATTTCATGAAGTAATGCCTGGAGGTTCCTGTCAGTCTTTATTGTGTCACCTTTTAAGCCTGAAATAATTTTCTGAGTTAAGACTTAGTGTTCTTTTTGATAAGCTTCACCTTCTGTTTTGAAACAGTCAGACTGAGAATAAATAGTTACAGTTGATGAATTTTCAGATCTTTCACAATTTTATCATGCAAAATAAAGAATATTGAAATCCATGCTTCTCTTACTTATTCATTACCTTTTCTACATTGATAAATGATTTAATTATGAAGTTTTGAAGTATTTTCTGACCTCTACTGAGAATGTAACTGATCAGGGATTGCATAAGTTCTTAACAGACTTTCAAACAGTCTGCTTTCTACCTGAAATATTTTGTGATGAGGTTTTTCAAGTGATCCCTTTACTCTCATGTGTTACGGGTTTTGGGATAACAAATTCATGCTTACTTTCAGTCTTACTATTTAATTGCTTTTCACTGTGGTTTTTTGCATGTTTTGCAACAATGTCTAACTTTTAAAAGGTAATTAATATGCCACAGTTTTACTCTGGGGTTTACTGGGGAGACAAATGTTATGTAAAACTCTAATTACTTGATCATCTGGTAGAAAATAGAAGGACAAAAAAGTGTTCAAGGCTAAGCTGGGTGGGGCTTTGAGCATCCTGTTCTAGTGGAAGGTGTCCCTACCCACGGCAGGGGGTTTGGAACTAGATGATCCTTAAGGTCCCTTCCAATACAAACCATTCTGTGATTCAGTGATACACATAAGCTAAGAAACAACTGTTTGCAGTTTTTCTGGACAGAAAAGTCTGCTGGCAGTATTGATAGCAAAGTCGAACTTGTGCCAAAGTCACATTCTTTCCCCAAAAGAGATTTGTTCCTGAATGTCTTTTGCAATTAGGTAGCAAGAACAAATTTATAAAACATAAATCTCCTCCTGAATTTCTTTCCCACAGACAGCTTTCTGTAATCATCTTGTCTCCATTGTTTCCTCTTAAAATCCTCTAAGGGTTCCTCAGCTCTGCTGTCACAGAGATTACTATCTCTACAGATGCATTAAACATGCAGTACTTGATTGACAGTGTAATCCACGATTTTATGTGATTGGGTGGCAGTGTTTGGGAGTACGTCTTTAAGCAGAGATCAGAGATAAAGCTCACATTTTCAATCTGGATATTTAGCCTGGGAAATTGACTCTGCTTCTTCTGCACCCAAGGGTACATTTTTAAACTTGGTTCAAGTTTTGAGGAAATCTGAATCACTTTGGGCTCCTCCTGTGAGTATTGCCATATGAGGCTTTTGGATTTCAAAGTTTTGCTTGATTTGTTGTGTTAGCTACGTATAAAAAGTGAATAGTGATTTGCACTATCATTGCTATTTAAAAAAAAAATGCTGCTTTATTCCTCTATTCCTTGCAATGGGACAAATCTAGCCAGATTGTGAACTTATCCTTGTCTGCAACTTGTACATCAGCAAGATGTGTTAGTGTCAGGGATGACTACAGTGTGCCCTACAGTTATGTGTGTTAAGAGCTTCTTCCTCGCACACCTTGGTGATAATGGGTAGTATAGATGGCTTAATACAGTAACTAAACTCCCCCATATTATGCTACGAAAATATTTGAAATAAAATAAAGATTTCCAATCAGAACGATTAAATGTTTAAATTTTGTAGGAAGTTATACAAGATATACAACCAAAAAAAAAAACCAAATTCTGCATCTGGAAAACAGTAATGCTGGGAACAAGTATAAGTTGGAAGAGGAGTGGCTGAAGAGCAGCCTTCCAGAAAGGGACCTGGAGGTGCTGGTCAACAGCAGGCTCAGTCTGAATGAAAACTGTGTCCCTGGCAGCTGAGAGGGCAAATCACATCCTGGGAAGCACCAAACAGAGCATCACCAAACAGAGCATCATCAGCTGATTAAAAGATATGATTATCCGGCTGTATTCAGTGTTCATGCAGCTTTACCTTGAATCCTGTGTGCAGTTCTGGACCCCACAATTTAAGAAGGGTGTTGAGGTACTCAGATGTGTCCAGAGGAGGGTAAGAAAGCTGGGGAAAGGATTAGAAAGGATGTATTAAGAGAAGTGATTGAGGGCTCTGCCTAGTCTGGAGAAAAGGAGGCTGAGAGGTGACTTTATTGCTCTCTGCAATTTCCTGAGGAGGTATCCAGGGATAAGACACATGGGAATGGTTCAAAGTTGCATCAGGGCAGGTTTACACTGGACATTAGGAATTATTTCTCTACGAAGAGGTTGGTCAAACACTGGAACAGGCTTCCTATAGAGGTGGTTGCTGCCCTAAACCTGTCAATGTTTAAGAGGCAATAATAAAATGCCTTTAATAACATGTTTTAACTTTTGGTGAGCCCAAAAGTGGTCAGCCAGTTGGGCTGGATGTTCCTTGTGAGTCCCTTTCAGCTGAAATATTCTGCTCTGTTCTATTCTAGCTGTAGTGGGGCTTTGTTTTTTTCCCTGAGGGCAGCCACTGGCTTGGATAAACACAGGCTTTATAGCGTTGAAGTTCAAGTTGGGTGAACTAAGCCTAGGTATGTAAGAACCAGAGAACATGTATATGTACCCAAAGGTGTAGAACTTTCTGCAGGTGAAGAATAGTTTAAAAAATAATCTAAAAATAAACGTAAACCTGGAAAAATAAGTATGTGTCTTAAGTAGGTCCAATCCATTTCCAATCAACGGAAATGTCCCTACATCATTCTCAGGTATGGCTGATTTAAGACCAATTAAGTCTTTTGTAATGTATCTTTTTGATCATATTTTACACAGGCATTCTTATCTAAAATCATGTAAATATGAAACCTCACATAAACAGTGATAGAAAATGGGAATTATTTTTGTGCTGCTGACCTTGCTGCTTCCATTACACATTCAGGAGTGCCCAGAAGTCTTATGAGTCTTCTAAGTACAAATGTCACAATTGCTGCAGGCATCTCGAGTTAATCCTACTGTAATATTCATAATGATTCCTGAAGCTAGGAGAAGAAAGGAGAAAGATACCAGAGCTGTGTAAATTATAGCAAAGCAGAGAAATAACAGAGTAATGGGTTTCTTTCAAGCTTGGCAGGCAATACTACTGATCAGGCAATCATTTTGCAATGCCTTTACCAATTTTCTGAAGCTGTAACTTATAACAGTGGCATTGATTTTCAGGTGTGTTTTGTGGTGTCTTGAGTCAGGTATCCCATTTCCAACTGTGACTGGTTCCTTATGGTTCAAAAGAAGGTGAACTACTACAATTTAAACAGCTCTGATATCTCTTGCCTGTCTGAGCAACCTCACTGTGAATTGTCAAGAAAACTGAGCAGGAACAGCTGCACCAGAATCACCAGCAAAAAAGGGTTTCTAAAAGCAGTGCAAACTCTTAAATGAAAGGAAATACTTTGACCTGGAGGTTTTGCTGCTTTCGTTAAGCAGTGACAATTCAGTGAAAGTAGAATAATATTGAGAAGACAAGTATTTAATTTAAAAGTTAAGCTTTAGTTAACGTTACCATAACGTTACCATTAATTTTTATAGGCAGATCTAGCAGCACATAAGCTTTACAAGTTTAATATAGCTCAGACTGAGTGAAATATCTAGGCTTTCAGTTCTGCAAACACTATTAAATGCCCTGATAGACTTCCTTCCTCGTAGAAATTCTTGATATTCATAACTTCAATGAGACAGAAATTTCTTTTTTTTTTTTTT